>VVHJ01058154.1:0-13135 GCA_015107715.1 Tylochromis polylepis | reverse complement strand
ATCAGGAGCATGCCCAGGCGTTGTAGGGAGGTCATACAGGCACGTGGAGGCCACACACACTACTGAGCCTCATTTTGACTTGTTTTAAGGACATTACATCAAAGTTGGATCAGCCTGTAGTGTGTTTTTCCACTTTCATTTTGAGTGTGACTCCAAATCCAGACCTCCATGGGTTGCTAAATTTGATTTCCATTGATAAATTTTGTGTGATTTTGTTGTCAGCACATTCAACTATGTAAAGAACAAAGTATTTAATAAGAATATTTCATCCATCCAGATCTGGGAGGTCTTATTTCCCTTTATTTTTTTGAGCAGGATACACACACACACACACACACACACACACACACACACACACACACACACACAGAACAGCTCTTACAGAACAGCTGGAAAATGACCTCTACCTGGGTCTGGGTCCCTCCTGTTCCATGTAGTCAGGAAGGCCAGTCTCCTGGATTTGGGACCATCCTCTGTTCTAAAAGACACATTTTAAAACACAATAAGCAGTCCACTCATGTGAAGAACAGTGGTTTTAAAAATAAACAATAGCCCTGATGATTCACCCAAGTTAAAATAGTAAATCATGTGCAGTTATTCCTTTTCTTGTCTTCTCAATCACTGAGAATGGAAGATAAATGCATATGTTCATAAATCTCTTAAGCTACAGTACTCTCTGTATAATAGACAAAATGAAACACAGATGACACACCAGTTTTTAGGTTTAGTACTACATAAAGAAATTCCAACATGTGGAATGGAGAAAAGCCAAAGGGAAGGAGGAAAGCGGGAGGGCAGGTCTCTGACAAGCTACAGAGGAAACAATAGGGCTGCAGAGTTGGAGCTAAGCAACAAAAAAGGAGATGATACACAGTGCTTAGCAAATTCATTAGACCGTCACTCAGTGTAAAGTTTATGCCACAGCTGTTAGAAAATGAGAACCCCAGGTTTCTTTTCAGCACTGTGGGGAGGCTGACAAAGAGCCAGAGCTCTATGAAGCCAAGCATTCCTCTAACCTTAACCAGTAATGACTTCATAAATTTCTTCACAAATAAAATTCAAACCATTAGAGAAAACAATTATTATATTATTATTATTATATATATTATTATAACCATCTCATAAACGTATCATTATGTACAGCTACTTTGAATAATACTGATAATAATTTAGACTCTTTCTCTTTGGTTAATTTTTCTTGTGCTGGGACCAGTTCTGGTTCATGCTTCTTCTCCAAGACAGTATCGTTAGGAAGCATAGCATACATTTTCACTGCTATGCAGATGATACCCAGCTTTATCTATACATGAAGCCAAACAACACACACACCATTTAGTTAAACTGCAGGAATATCTTAAAAGACATAAAGACCTGGATAACTTTCAATGTGCTGCTTCTATATTCAGGTAAAACTGAGATTATTGTACTCGGCCCTGGAAATCTTAGAAATATGGTATCTAATCAGATGCTTACTCTGGATGGCATTATCTTTAGACCTCATAGTACCATATCACCGCAACAGAGAACTTTGCTCTCAGCTGGCTTACTTGCTGTTCCTAGAGTATTTGAAAGTAGAATGGGAGGGAGCGCCTTCAGTTTTCAGGCCCCTCTTCTGTGGAACCAGCTCCCAGCTTGGATTCAGGAGACAGACACCCTCTCTACTTTTAAGATTAGGCTTAAGACATTTCTTTTTGACAAAGCTTATAACTGGGTCCCAATCAGATGACCCTGAATGGACCCTTAGCTGTGCTGCAATAGCGTAACACTGCTGGGGGCTTCCCATGATGTACTCAGCCTTTCTCCTTCTCTCACCCCTTTTCACTCACTGTGTACTTAAACAGCACTCTGCATTTAATTATGAGTTAATAATAATCTCTGGCTCTCTTCCACAGAATTTCTTTTGTCCCGTCTCCCTCCCCTCGCCCCCAAACCATTGCAGCAGATTGTTGGCCCTCCGGAGCATGGTTCAGCCAGAGGTTTCTTCCTGTTAAAAGGGACTTTTTCTTTTCCACTGTCGCCAAAGTGCTTGCACATAGGGGGTGGTCTGATTGTTGAGGTTTCTCTGTATTATTGGAGAGTCTTTACCTTACAATATTAATTTAGGTGACTGTTGTTGTGATTTGGCGCCATATAAGTAGAATTGAATTGGCAGCCTGAGCTCAATTCCATCATCAGGCCAGGGTCTTTCTGTGTGGAATTTGCATGTACATCACCCGTGTGGGTTCTCTCCGGGTACTCCGGCTTCCTCCCACTTTCCAAAGACATGCAGTTAGAGGGGTTAGGTTAATTGGTAACTCTAAATTGCCCATAGGTGTGAATGCTGGTGCGAATGTGAGCGCGAATGGTTGTGTTAGCCCTGTGACAGACTGGCGACTTGTCCGGGGTGTACCCTGCCTCTTGCCCTAAGACAGCTGGGATAGGCTCCAGCCCCCATGCGACCCTAACAAGGATAAGCAGAAGAGAATGGATGAACTGATCTGGACCAGGGCATCACTGAGCTCCTGGAGAGTCTGAGGTACAACCTGTCAGCATGAGATGGCATGATGATAGTTGATCTATTGGGATTTAGGTCAATGGTATCAATTCCTTCATCCTCCAGGTACTGCTTGCATACTCTCGCCACATGAGAGTGGGTATTGTGGTGCACCAAGAGGAACCTAGGATCCAAAGCATCAGCATAGGGTCTGATAATGGGTCCAAGGACTTCATCCTGGTACTTAATGCCAATTCGGTTGCTATTCCATAGTCTGTAGAGTTCTGATATACCTTGTCAGACCATTAGCGATGTAATTATGCTGAACAATGTTACAGGCAGCATAACATTCACCACAGCTTGTCCAGATCCATGTTTGTTAGATGGGCTCAGTGTGAACCAGCTCTCACCTGTGAAAAGCAAGGGGTGCCAGTGGTGGAGATGCCAATTCTGGTATTCCATTGCAAATGCCAATTGGCCTCCACCGCTCTTGGCAGTGAGCACACTAGATATCGGAGTCTCTGACCACCCTCATGAAGTCTGTTTCTAATCGTTTGGTCAGAGACATTCATACCAGTGGACTGCTGGAGGTCATTTTGTAGGGCTCTAGAAGTGCTCATCCTGTTCCTGCTTTCACAGAGGAGCAGATACTGGTCCTGCTGATGGATTAATAACCTTTATAGCCCTGTCAAGCTCTCATAGAGTAACTGACTCTCCTGGAATCCACTCCATGCCGGAAGACACAGCAAACCTTCTAGCAATGGCGCATATTGATGTGCCTTCCTGGAGAAGTTGGACTACCTGTGCAATCTCTGTAGGATCCAGGTATAATCTCATTAAAAGGATTAAAGGATTAAAAGGTTTATTATTCATCACATACATAGTCATACAAGTACAACATGCAGTGAAAATTGACGTGTCCAAAGGAGGGGGGAGGACATGATACCAAGTATTGATATTGACCCTAGCTAAAAACTAGCAACTGAGTTCAGAAACTGCTGATCTACTGGTATTTTCTGACACAATCTATACGGTTTACAAAGCGTCTCCATGAATGGCTACCATATTGTGGTGGAGGGGTTTGTGTGTCCCAGGGGCTTTGTTGTTGGGGCTATGTTGCTTTTGCCCCCTGGTAGGGTCACCCATGGCAAACTGATCCTGGGTCAGGGACCAGTCAAAGAGTGATTTAAAAGACCCCTATGAGTAGAACATCGAGGGAACAGTTCACCCTGCCCGGGATAGGGGTACCGGGGCCCTGCCCTGGAGCCAGGCCTGGGGAGGGGGCCTGAGGGCGAGCGTCTGGTGGCGGGGCCTTAGTTCATGGGGCCCAGCTGGGAACAGCGCGAAAAAGGGACATGTGCCCATCGTCCTGTAGGCCCACCACCCACAGGAGGTGCCGTAGGGGTCGGGTGCAATGTGTGTTGGGCAGCGGCCAGGAACAGAGGCCCTGGCAGACTGACCCCCGACTACCAAAAGTAGTGATTGGGACATGGAATGTCACATCCCTGGTGGGGAAGGAGCCTGAGTTAGTGCATGAGGTTGAGAGGTACCGGCTAGATATTGTCGGGCTGATCTCAAGGCACGGCTTGGGCTCTGGAACCAGTCTCCCGAAGAGGGGCTGGACTTTGTCTCAATCTGGAGTTGCCCTTGGTGAGAGGCGGTGGGTTGGGGTGGGTATCCTAGTATCCCCTCGGCTTGCTGCCTGTATGTTGGGGTTTCTCCCGGTGGATGAAAGGGTCTGTTCCCTATGCCTTTGGGTTGGGTTGGGGAACGGGTCCTGACTGTCGTCTGTGCTTATGCGCTGAACAAGTACCCAGCCTTCTTGGAGTCCCTGGGTGGGGTGCTTGAAGGTGCTCCACCTGGGGACTCTGTTGTCCTTCTGGGAGACTTCAACGCTCATGTGGGCAACGAGAGTGATTGGGAGGAACAGCGTCCTGGATCTGAACCCAAGCTGTGCTTTGTTATTGGACTTCTGTGCAAACCACAGTTTGCCTATAACAAACACTACGTTCAAACATAAGAGTGTCCGTAAGTGCACGTGGCACCTGGACACTGTAGGCCGCAGGTCAAGGATCGATTTTATAATCGTATCACCAGACCTGTGGCCATATGTTCTGGTCACTTGGGTGAAGAGAGGGGCTGAGCTGTCAACTGATCACCACCTGGTGGTGAATTGGATCAGGTGGCGGGGAGGACAGACTTGGGGCACCTAAACGTATAGTGAGGGTGCACTGGGAACACCTAGCAGAGGCCCCGATCCGCAAGATCTTCAACTCACACCTCTGGCAGAGCTTCAACAGCATTCCTTAGGGAGACTGGGGACATGTTCAGCACCTCCACTGCCCAGGCCACTGCATTGAGCTGTGGCCACAAAGTGGTTGGTGCCTGTCGTGGTGGTGACCCCCGATGGATGCATGGATTACAAAGAAAATATCCATTGAGCAGAAGTTCTCTGAGTAAAAAAAGCCTTGTTGATGTCCAAGGTCAGAGGAGAATGGCTGACTGCTTTGAGGTGATAGGAACGCACGTGATAGGAGTCTCAAATAATCACTCATTACAACCAAGACATGCAGAAAAGTAGTCCATCCTACACCAACCCCCGGTGTAGGACAACGCCTGGCCTCATCTGGCAACAGTCTGCAGGCAGTTCTTGATGGATGGCCCGTGTTATCTAATAGAATAACTCTGTCTGTGTTTCGGTCCATCCAACGACACCAGGTTGTACCTCAGACTGTCCAGGAGCTTATTTATGCTCTGGTCTAGATCTGTGAGGAGATCCCCTGAGGACTCACGAAGCTGGAATAGTTTTACATTCCTGTTTTGTGACACAAAGTGGGCGAATGAAGTGAATAACTTTTTCAATAGCTCTGGTTTTATCACCAACAGCCCACGGACCTCAACAGCTACTAGTTGTTGATTCTGACATCACACTTGATGAAGACCCCAGAAAGGCTGGTCCTTGCTTATCTTCGGCTCCAGGTGAGCTCATTGCTGGACCCCAGAAAGTGGTGGGAGCACTGTGAGAATATTTTTTGGATTTCTCCAGAGCTTAGCTTTATCCAGAGCCCTCAGGTTTTTTGGAGTGCAGGGGGAGCTCCTGAAACCCTTCTATGACTCTACGGTGGCGTCAGTATTCTTTTATGGTGTGGTCTGTTGGAGCAGCAGTATCTCCGCTGGACACAGGAAGAAACTGAACAGGCTCTATTTTGGGATGGCCTCTAGACCCATTGGTGATAATCAGCAACCAGAGAATGGTGGCTGAGCTGTCATCCCTGTTCGGTAACACCTCCTATGCCCTGCAGGTCACTCTAACAGCACTGAGCAGCTCCTTCGGTGACAGGCTCCTGCACCCATGGTGTGTGAAGGATAGATTTCAGAAGTCTTTCCTTCCAGCTGCCGTCAATAGCAGTGAATGTACACATGTGAAAAGACATGCACACACTGGGGTCTGTACATATCCCAATGTGCAATACTCCATGCTAGCTGCTATCAACACTGCTAACTGCTGTTCTATACTCTGCTGCTACTAGTAATCTGCATTGTTGTATCATATATATACACACACTTACGCACTTTTTTAAGAAGTGTAATTTGTAACAGAAAGAGGCTTAGTTGAAATGGTGAGTCCGTGCCTGTTTCTGACATCTTGAAAGGGGAACAAAAAGTGTTTCAGTTTTGTTTTAAATGACTTTTGCATCAAAAATACTTGAATTTATAATGATAAATTTGCAGGAATGGTAAAATCAAAATACGCTCAAAGACTTGGCTAGTTTTTGCATTGAAATGTTATAAAACAGTGCTCACAGTGAGGGATAAACCAAGAGCAGTCTAATGAGAAGGTAAAGCGCTACAGCCACTAGGCGAAAGTATTTGTATCAATTTGTCATTTAGAATAAAAAAAATCACTACAAACCCAGATTGGGTAATAAACTTTATTCTGTTAAAATATGCTATAACTATGGCAACAACAATATTAATAAAGGCCATCTTATTTTACCTTATTTGTCTTGGGGTATGAAATATAAAAATATAAAATATTTGTTTTATTCTTTCACATTCCTTTCTGTGGAATGATTTTTTTATCGTAAGTCGCACACGACAAAAAACATAATCCAACAAATAATTTCATGTCACGGGTGCAGGTATTCATTATCACTCGCAAAATCACATTCCTCCCTCACAAGAAGCTATCGTTCATGTGAAAAGGTCCGCTTTGTGCGCGCTGCTACAGTTTCACGCTCTCACGGGTAGCTTTTTACGCTTGGAGGGGAATCATCCTCGCTCAAATCAACAGACTTTTCATTGTTTGGAGGCGGAGCCCAGAGGAAGAGATGGTCCTAATGTGATTGGTCACTTTGAGGACAGTTCAGGTTACTGAGTTAAACGGAGTGACACCACGGCAGCAACATAAACGCTGTTTTAAACCACATTCCTTTAAATTTGGAAAATAAGTTTTCCGAAGTAATTACCAACAGTTATTGTTTGCTGTGCTGTGCAGTGAAAATACTGACAACTGTCACCTGATTACTTTAATGTGGAAGAAATCATTTAAACCAGTTTGCAAGAGCGTGACACAGTTATGTGTGTGATGACTTCTTTGCACGTGTGGCTGCTGAGTTCTATTTGCAAAGGTTGTTGAATTTCCGTGCAAGGAATTTCATTGCGCAAGTGGCAAGGAATACCTGCGCCAGTGGTGGATCTGCCGATTATGCCAGTCATTGCTGTCTGGTCAGAGATATTCACAATAGCGGCCTGCTGGAGGTGATTTTGTGGGGCCGAGGCAGTCCTCATCCTGGTCCTCCTTGCACAAAGCAGCAGATACCAGTAACAGGTACCAGTCCTGCTAAGGATTAAGGACCTTCTACGGCCCTGTCCAGCTTCACCCACAAGACTGTGAAAACGTAGCAGTGTGTGCAAAGCAGACACACGTGCGTGATGGCTTCTTTGTGTGCACGGTTGCTGAGTTCTACATGCAAAGGTTGTTGAATTTCCATGTGAGCAATTTAATTGCGCAAGTGAAAATGAATACCTGCGCCTGTAAAATGAAATTATTTGCTCGTATTATGTTTTTTCTTGCAGGCGAGTTATGACAGAAAAATAACTCTCTACCTATCATTCATCTTTTTAGGAGCATGCCTGTTTTTGTAAGGCATGCAAACAAGCACATGGGCACCAAACAAATTACTGAGTACCATTTTCAGGTGCTTCAGTGGAAATTCAGCAAAATTTAACATTATTTTTTCACTTTCATGGCATGCTCTACCTCCTAAGTCACAGCCACCCCACAGATAGCTTATTACCCAGCACCATATCAGTATAGATAGCCACCATGCCCCCCCGGATTAAGATCTGATTTTCTCAAAGCACTGCATATTATATCTACAGTTTACACTAAAATCCTGAATTTTAGTGTAAACCTGAATAATTCTGGATTTTATCACCAGTATTTCAGTCAATTAGTTTGTAAAACAAAGTAATGAAATGGTGACTGATTTAATCTATATATTTTGAGCTTAAGCTCAGTTTAAGCTAATCATGTGTTTAATTATCAATAGAAGTTAAAAGCTTGACCTAGCAAGATTTCATAAAGGTATTCAAAATCAATTAATTAATAATTCAGTTGACTCATTCGCTAAAGTGTTATGAAAGCATAGCTAGACTCAACATGAGTCCTCAGTACCAGCTGACTCTGTACTAGACAAAATACACATGTACATAATGATGGTGTGTTTGTGATGACAGGACGTACTTGCCCAGATGGTTTTGGGAAAGATCAAGTGTCCTGAGCTGAGAGCACTTCCACTTACTGGGGGCTGGGAGTGTTGCAATGTAATTCCCACACAATCTCAAAGAGACCAGAGCCTGACAGGACAGCGAATGAGAAGATAAATTAGATACTGCAAACCACACATTCACTTTTTCAATCCAAGGAAAATACAGCTGGCTGTTTACATCATGGCTAAGGTGATAAGAATACTGTGGTCTCTGGTAAATGGACTGATTCTTATATAGCACTTTTCTGCTCTCCCAGAGCACTCAAAGCGCTTTATACAACATGCCACATTCACCCATTCACACGAGCACTTTCTTCTATGCTTTAAGTGCTTCCCAGCTAACATTCACACATTCATACGTGGGGGGTTAGTATCTTGCCCATGGATAGAGACTGGGGGAGCCAGGGATCAAGCCACCAACCTTTCGATCAGTAGTACAGCCACCCCCTGGTGATTCAAGCTCAGTATACTGTATCATTAACAATGTCAGTAAGGTCATAAGCAATAGGCAGTGACCAAAAAGTCTTCGGAGTAAAGTATGGCATATATAATAATATGGGTAAGCCACTACTTTGGAATGGACTTATCAGAAAATCTAGGATAAAGTGTTTTAAAGACTAATATTTTATTCCCGTTTGCCTACTTATTTGCTGGTTCTACATCAGTTTGTCTAACAAACGGTGTCATAACTGTGAGAAAATAACTGCAAATAAATAAAATTAAATAAATCTACAGAACCTTTTAAGTTTTCAACATTTTTATCTTACCCATCCTGTAATGCATCAGTCTACCCACAGTAGTATAATACAGTAATATAATAGTTTGGATGTCTGCTATTATATTAAGAGCATTACAATCCATGCACCACATCACAATCTGCAGGGTGAGCCAGGCAGTTTTGCATCTAACGTATTTATGCTGTCTTTGTTTCAGATTGCAGAATTTAAAAGATTCATGATCAAAAACCAAACACAGAGAAGTAGCGCCATCTGGAGGTTGTTCAGATCACTACTACTACTTTAAGTAGTCAACTGTTTTGTTTTGTTTTTTTAATTAAGAGATTTTTCCATCTTGATGCATATAAATATATCTGATAAAAGATCTACGTATGTGCTCCTACCTCCAGTTCAAAGATATATGAAGGAAGTTCCTTCAGACTGTTGTCAGAGAAGTCTACTTCTTCAAGCTGATTCCTCCAAAAGATGGAGATGGTGTTGGGAAGATTCTCAATCACATTGGAAAAAGCTTTGCATTGCTTCTGCATGGGAAAAGACAGAAATACATATATCAGTGTCACTACATGCATAACTTCTAAAAAGCTGATCTGTGTGGATGAATGTATAGAATCTGGAGTAAGGAACACAGTCTTTGGTCACACAGCAGTTTTGTTTGTCGTTTGTCCAGTATGACCTATTGACCAACTGGTTTCATGCAGCTAAACAAAGGGGAATTACATTAGCCAGTGCATTTTGAAACCATCAGCTGGTGAAGCTTCTTGTTAGATCATTTTAAACTTATGAAAACTTATGAGTATTAAGATAATGCTGTGTTGTTGCCACGATTGCTTTATTAGCGGCCACAGTATAAATCTTTGTATTGGTCCTACAGTTTTACAGACCTTATCCACATATTCAGTTCAATTTTGCTTAAATAGTGCCAAATCACAACAACATTTGCCTCAGGGTGTTTAATATATAACAATCAGATGACCCCTTATGAGCAAGCACTTTGCCAACAAAACTCCCTTTTAACAGGAAAAAACCTCCGGGAGGGAGAGAGAGACAGGACAAAAGACATGCTGTGGAAGAGAGCTAGAGATTAATAACAACTAATGTTTAAATGAAGAGTGGTGTATAAACACTGAGTGCATCATGAGAAGCCCTTAACAGCCTAGGCCCTATTGCAGTCAAAAAGGAAAGTATTTTAAGCCTAATCTTAAAAGTAGAGACAGTGTCTGTGTCCCGAATCCAAACTGCAATCTGCTCCAACAGAAGAGGGGCCTGAAGGCTGAAGGCTCTGCCTCCAATTCTACTTTTAAATCGACGTCACCAAAACCTGTCGCCGGCGACAGGTTGGGTGTTAAAGGGTTAAATATCCTAGGAATCACAAGCAAACCATCAGTCTAAGAGCGGAGTGCGCTCTTGGGATAATACAGTACTATGACGTCTTTACGATAACATGGAAACATATCGTAGCTGTCTACTCTCATGAGGTGGCTTTTTAAAACCAACGACATGTCCACAGCAGTCACTGCATACGCTTTTCATGCCGTTTTAGTTATCTTTTATGCAATGTAAATAGCAGTTCATTTGATTTTAATAGATGGCATTAAATAATCATTCTTTTCTCAAATCAGACCTCCAGCATGGAGCCGAGGTGTGTTTACATTGCAATCAGCTTTACTGTCTGTGTCTGACAGTAAGACTACACAAACACTTCCACGTCAAATTTGATCAAACTTTGTGGAAAAATGCGTTCACTTGATGAAAATCTAGCTCACTTACACCGATAAATAACTGCACTCTGCGAGTGATGAACTAACTTTGCCCGGAGTAAAATCAAGGGTAACTGCAACTGCAGTATATTACTGTTAAGAGAAAAAAAAAAAGGAACTATTGTGGCTTTTTACCAGTGGACAGGCCCAGGGGTCAGGGAAGGTCCTCAGGTTGTTCCTGCTCACATTGAGGAACCTCAGGGATTTCAAACAGTGCATGACGGCTGTGGGCAGACTGGTCAGACAGTTATCAGACACGTCCAGCTCCTCCAGCTTACGAAGACCGATCCAGTTAGTGGCTGTTAGAATGGAATTAAGCAACACATATAAACTAGATATTAAACCAGTGTGAACTGCAGCAAATAAAAGTGGGATGCTCGAAAGCATATGTGACGCAGCATGTGAAAATTGATCTAAAATCCATTTTCATATTTCTTTTTTTGTTTTTTTTGCTTGTTTGTTGTTTTTTTTTTAATTTGACCTCAAACAGAAAGCACTTCATTGTTTATGTGAGCAGCTGGGATTCTCAGGCTGTGCCCCCTTCTTAGGCTGGTTTTAGCTATGCTGCGTCACATGCAAATTTGCCCACTTATAAAGAAATTAATGGTCTCTAATTGTTATGGTTATTTCATTCTAATGGAGAAATAATACAGAAAAAACACAACAAAACATATAAATTGATTTGCATATCATTTAGAGAAATAATTACTTGTTCCCCAAGAAAACCACGACACAGCGCTCACAGTGAAAGAATCTTTCTTGCACGACTTTTATGTTCTCTTAGGAAGCGTTTGCTTCAGAGCCGAATTCCTGTCTACCTGGCTCTTTTTGTGGCTCCCCCTGAAACACCTCCCTCTCCTGCCAGTGGTGCCAATCACCATAGCAACTGGTATTTACACCTGTGTGCTGATGTCATGCTTTTTCTCTCAGCATAAAACTCATCAGTTCTTTGCTTCTGATTGCTCTTCCTATTGATCCTATTGTCTTCTGAAAACTGACCTGGCAGCAGCTTATGCATGCTCAAAATTTTATTTGTCAGATTTAATAAGCGTGCTTATTAAAGCTCTGTTCTAGGATGCCCTCTGGACCCAGTGGAGGTGGTGAGCGACAGGAGAATGGTGGCTAAGCTGTCATCCCTGTTGGACAACATCTCCCACCCCATGCAGGAGACTCTGACAGCACTGAGCAGCTCCTTCAGCACCCACGATGTGGGATGGAGAGATTTCGCAGGTCTTTCCTCCCAACTGCTGTTGGACTCTACAACATGGTCTCTGCAGAGGACCACACACGTGCAGACAGACACACACACACACATCCAATACACAATGGTAACTTTCGCTCTGTCTCCCTGATGTGCAATATTACCAAGTGCAATTTTTCCTACTATAACAAAGCATTTTATTCTATTTTTTAAAGTATTTTATTGTGTTTTGTATACTACTTTATTCTATTGTATATAGTATTTTATTCTTGTTGTATAATGTGTTATTCTATTTTATCTTATCCTACTCTATTGTGTTTTTCTTAACTTTTACTGCTCTTAAACTTGTACTTTCTGCCATGAACAAAAGATTTCCCATGTGTGGGACTAATAAAGGTCTATCTTATCTTACCTTATGCAATAGCACACACTACATTCGTAGGCTTCATTAGTGTGAATGAGTACCTTCTAACCGAGCCATAGAGGTGCACTGTATTTTCAATGAGGAGTTTGTCTCAACAGCAGGAAAGACCCCGCTTTTTAAACTGCTCCCAGAACCACATTTTTTACTTCAAGAACATAAAATACACATTGTAGAAAATGTCTACGTGGTTTAAAAAGCTTTTTGATCGGAGTTACGGTCTGGGATTTATAGGCAGTTTTTTCCAACAGGTGCAGCGAGGCAAAATGAACAGCGATTTGTCACAAAGTAACAGTGTATCAGTATTTACTGCAGTCCAACTGAAAGCTGTTGGCAGTTATTTTTATTTCTTTATTTGAATTTAAATGTATGGGAATGAGATGTCATTCTGATTGGCACATTAACTTCAGGCTTATTTTTCATTGCTTCATTTGTCTTCAGCAGACAGGCCGTTAAAATCTGGGCAGTTGGAGTCAGTTGATGACTTTGGTGACTGGGTGATTGAAACTGAAACCAGTGACCTGTGTGAAACGGATCTTTCAGCTAATCAAACCTAATTTAATCTCTGTTGTTAGTCTGTATAGGTTTTCTTGCCACTGAAACAGGCTTTTTAAATAAAACTCTTAACTGCTCATTTGAAGTAAGTTAAACTGACAGTTCATCATTCGTCTCTCTTTTAGACACACACACACACACACACACACACACACACACACACACACACACACACACACACACACACACCCACACACACACACACACCCAGCCACCC
>VVHJ01058151.1:0-13793 GCA_015107715.1 Tylochromis polylepis | reverse complement strand
AATGACAGCAACATCAGGAAGAAGGAACACGAGAAGCTGGAGAAGTACCAAGGGCTCAGAGAAGAGCTCAAGAAGATGTGGAGGGTGAAGGTAACAGTGGTCCCAGTGGTAATCGGAGCACTAGGTGCAGTGACCCCCAAGCTAGGCGAGTGGCTCCAGCAGATCCCAGGAACAACATCGGAGATCTCTGTCCAGAAGAGCGCAGTCCTAGGAACAGCTAAGATACTGCGCAGGACCCTCAAGCTCCCAGGCCTCTGGTAGAGGACCCGAGCTTGAAGGATAGACCGCCCGCAGGGGGGCGAGGGGAATACATTACAATAACGTACCACCATTCCCTTCATTTTGGTTTTTTAAAGATATTTATACGCAATTAAAAAAAAAACAGAAGAAATGAGGAAGGAGCTACATCAATCTCAGGACAATGGGAAATAGACTTATTCTTTAGGCTTTATAAAACATGTTTCATTCACACATACATATTTATACAAGTATTTTTTTTTCGACATCTATGAGCTTTCCTATCTAACATGCACACGCATTCATGCTCCAAGAAATGCACTAGGCGCAACTTCAGTATCTTTCCCAAGGATACTTTGACATGCAGTGTAGAGCAGCCGGGAATCAACCACCAACCTTCCTAGAGGACCTGCTCTACCTCCTGAGTCACATCCACCCCCAAGCTTATGGCACCTGGTCTTCACAGATGGTCTCTTATCCAAGTATTTACCCAGCCCAACCCTGCTTTGCTTGCGTGAGCAGATGAGATCAGGTGTGCTTGGGGTGGCAAGGCCGTAAGCACATAATGGAAAAAACTCTGTACACAGAAACAGTCTTTAAGGTGTTTTCTTTAAATTACCTTCTGCAAAATTTACCTCATTTACCTACCTATTCTTTGTTTTCCCACCATATTTACAGAATTTATACAGTCAGACATAACAGTATGACCACTGCAGATATTCATATTCCATTGTACAATATACAAATGAAGTAGATATTTGTAGTTCACTGTTAGTTGGCTTAGAGAGCTTCACTTAGAGAGAAGTAGAGAGGACACAGAGACATTCCTGACTGCAGGGAAGGCCATAAAAATAGGAGATCCTTCCCCCAAACTGATTAACTGTGAATTGCAGGACAATGGAAAATCCCCGAAGAGCTCTGGTCAGTAGAGATGGGTACTCCATGGTACTGGCGGGATTCACGCACGCACGGGGACGCACACACGGACACTCGCAGGCGTGCACACACATACACAAGCAGTACATGTCAGGCAAAATTTACGATTGGGCTGTGCCTTATATAAGGTGTCTTCAGACAAAGAAACTTTGAGATCTGCTTGGAGGGGAACTGGACCCTGGAGCACATCTCCTTCTGGAAGTTTTTTAAGTAGAAATAAAGAGTTTAAAAGAAACTGCTGAGTTCCAGTGTGTCCTTTGGTGGCCTCACAGAAGATCAAGGAGACCAGGGGTTATTTTAGAAATGTAACACCACCTGGCTAATATTGTGTTGGTCCCCCTTTTGCTGCCAAAACAGCCCTCATCCCATTGAGGCATAGACCCGACTGGAGCCCTGAAGATCTGCTGTGGTATATGACACCAGGATGTTAGCAATGGGGCTTCCATGGATCAGCCTCGTTTTTCCAGCACATCCCACAGATGCTCAATTTGATTGAGATTTAGGGAATTTGGAGGTCAAGTCAACAGCTCAATCTCATGCTCCTCAAACCATTCTTGAACCAGTTTTGGTTTGTGGCAGGGTGCATTTTCCTACTGAAAGAGGCCACAGCAATGCTGAGGTAGGTGGTACATGTCAAAGTAACATTCACATGGATGAAAGGACCCAAGGATTCCCACCAGAACATTGCCTAAAGAATGACACTGCCTCCATCAGCTTGCCTTCTTCCCATAGAGCATAGTGCCCGGTGTTCCCCATGTAAACAACATATACGCATCCAGCCACCCACGTAAAAGAAAACATGATCCTTTGCTCTCAGCCTTGTGGTAACAAAAAGGAAAATCTTGTGTCTATTCTCTTTTTCATGACAGAGATTTGGGCTAATGAACAAGTTAAAGCTGTATTGTTAAATATGAATTACACAGGAGCTGCTGTCGAGTAACGCAAAAGTAGTAGCAGTACTAGAAGTAGTACAACACAAGTATTGTAACAAATAAAAGTAGAATAATACATCTTTTGCTTTTCAAAAAAAAGGGTAAAGAGAAATCTGCGATACATTGCTTTTTCAAGTAATGACCTTGACCATAAATAATTCAAACCTACAAAAGCATATTTAGTTTTACGTGTCTAATATTTGGAATAAATCCTACAAAAAATATTGTGTAGAAAACAACTGGATCCTGGAGAACATTCTGCCTGTGCTGCTCACACAGTCGTGCAGTATTGTGACCACTGTTCTGCTCTCCGATCTCCTGTAGCAACAGAACATGATGTCAGACCCTCTCTTCAGGGAATTGAATCAGTTCGGCTTCTCCCACACACTGATGTCTGTTATTTAGAATATGTGCTTTGCATGGAGAGCTGCGTGTAAGGGCACTTGACAATAACATAACTTTGGGCTTATCAAACTGACAGCAAAGGATAACTTACTCCTCCTACTCCTCCTCCTCCTCCTCCATTTGAAAAATTGCTATTTTGGGAGCTCATCGAAGGCCTGTGCCTGTGCAGTCATCTGATTGTGATTATGTAATGTTATTTCTTCACACATAAGTAGAATGAAAGAGTCACTGTTTAAAAATAAATTCAAACAGTTGCCAAAGTTAGACATGATGCTGCTCTCAAAGATCACTACAAGCTGAACACACACACACACACACACACACACACACACACACACACACACACACACACACACACACACAACTGAAAACATTGTTTTAGCATGAAGACTTTTGGCTGGGAAAAAGCAAAATAAAGCTGCATAATATTATCTGTAACCAAAATCATTCAGTGAATCAGACCTAACATAACAAACTGAAATATGGAAGCTTGTGTTGCCTTGACATTTACAATGCCAGTGACACAGATAACATTTTTGGCTCCCTTGCAGTCTAATAGGTGAAACATCGGTCACACAGGAAATAATGGATGGTGAAAAATTGTTAATTATTTATATATACAGATGTATATATGAAGAAAAAATAAGACAGCACCCTATCACAGAGGTATGCCCTTTTTCCATGACACTGCCTGTGATTAATGCTCAACATCTGTATATATAAAGGTGGTCATTAAATCTTTGAACATCTGTGATACAGCACCTGTAAGAGTCCAATACAGGGCTGAATAATTAGTGAGTTTTTTCAATCATCATGAGGATTTCAGGTTAAACTGTGTTCATTGTTATTTGTTTGCTATCCTTTCATTCAAGGCTGAAATCCAAAAATAATCCAATTCAAATCCCCCCAAAAAGTTGCCTCAAGATTAGAATTTTGATGTAGACTCTGACTGTATTCTTCCCACTTCGACTGACTTTATCTACATAAGCTGGCGTCATCTGATAAACAGCAACACGGAACCATTGCAACATAATTTAATCACACTGCAATGATTACAAAACAAACACTGGCAGCTATTTTACACAAGGATAGTTGAAACTGTCCTTTCAGACTTGAGCTTCAGATTTAAGAGCAACATATATGCATGTCCTGGGAACAATTAAGCCCACAGTGCAGCATTACAAAGGTCTTAGTGCCTTATTAAGGATACATGATCAATGAAATTGGGGCCTGGGATGGCCACAAGCTACAAACTGCCAGCTGGCAGGTCAAATACAGCCCTCTGTTGTACTGATCAAATTGGAAATGTCTCTTTATCGAGGCAGTGGCTTTACTTCCAAGGTCAGCATCTTATCTCATGACTTATTAGTGAAAAGCATTTACTTTGTGTTTGTTTGTTCTGCAGATACCAGTTTATATTATTTTGAAGCTAAAGCTGCCTGACAGGACTAATTTGATTTTGTCTGCTGGTACAGTACACCCATGAGAGGCAAAATAAAACAGTCAGAGTGAAATGTTGGAGTTGGAAGATGTTTTCTGTTTGACCTTTTGTTAACCATGGTGGAGAGGTTGGCACTGTCACCTCATAGCAAGAAGGTTCTGGGTTTGAATTTGGGGCCTTTCTGTGTGGAGTTTATATATTCTCACGGTGTCTGTATGGGTTCTCCTCAGGTTACTCTGGATTCCTCCCACAGTGAAAAGACTTGCATGGGTTTAGGTTAAATGGTGATTTTGATTTGACTGTATGTGTGAATTGTTGTCGGTCTCTATGTGCTGGCCCTGCGAGAGACAGGCGACCTGTCCAGGGTGTACCCTGTCTCTTGCCCTGTGGATTCTTTAAACATTATGACTTAAAAGAAAAGGTTAGCCAAACCTTCACAACCATGTCTAAGGGCATTCAGTCAAGTGTATAAAACTGTTGACAGCAAAGATGCAAAGATAGTCAGGTCATTTACAGCAGCTGTTAAATGTAATAAAATATAATAGTAATACTGGAATGTTACACTGTAAACCCAAACATAAAAGATATTAGTTTTTAGTGTGATATAAGAGCTGGACTGTTTTCGATTCTAAGAAAAGACAATGGAGTAAAAGTAAAATGTCCTTGTCTTTTATCAGGCGCTCACAGGTACTTGCACTAACATTAAGCACAAAGTTTAACAAATTGTTTTTGTTTTTTAGTTGCTTAAATTTCTTTTTAAACATTACATAAACGTTTTAAACATTTAAAAAAGTGTGACTTAAAAATAATGAATTTACTGTAATTAATTTATTAATGATTTTTTTTATGTAAAAAAAAATAAAAATAAATAAAATCATTAATAAATTAATTACAGTTGAGTTGCATCAACTGCAAGCTTTCGAAGCAGTCAAGTAATCTTTTTTAATTAATTTTTAATTTTTTTTAAAGCTTCACTAGTGAGGTCATTTCCTCTCAAATATGGAGGGCCACCCACTTATCTGCAGTTGTTTGATTTTGAAAAGTGAGTGGGCGGGATTCTTTGAAAAGCTAGAAACACCATGTTCTTATAGGTCCATTAGGTGGTTCTGTATTTATCACTGTTGGTCATTACCAGCATTGTTTGTCTCACAGTAAGCATTCTAATTTTCTTTAGCTTTCTCTTTTTTTCCAAGCTATTTTAGTAAAATGTCAGCAAAGCAATTCTCATTCAGTGACACCGTTAGATGGAGTTAATGAAGATTTCCGAACTGATGAAAAAGGTTTTCATCAGTTCTGAAATGTTATGTATGTGACATGAGCTGGTAAAGGAAAAGAGAAGTTAACCTTTAGTGATATGAACATGCAGACAATGACTGAACTTTGAGAGGAATATGTTGCTGTACCTGTGCCTTTTGAAAGTCAAAATTCTTGTTTCAGTCTCTTGCAACAACATCTAATATTATGAGAAACCAAATGTGCTACCCACTTCACTCACTGTAATGAGTAACACAGGTTCCTGTTCTCACCATAGCAAAGATACTGGCAGGTCAAAACTTAGAGTATCCCTTACACTTGTATGGAGGAACAAATATCACTGCATGGAGAAGAGCCATAACTGTCACTTCATCATAGTTCAATTAATTTTGAACTGACCACGTGGTTTTGCTGTATTGCACTCTTTTTTGTTTTGTTTTGTTTTGTTTTGTTTTCTCTCCATGCAGGTGTACTCAGAGCTCCAACCTTCAAAGGGGTTCAAACAGAGCATGCCCAACACGTTCTACGCCAAGCTTCACAGCCATCTTTTTCAACCGATGCCTTTTTTCAAATGGAAGGTTCCCAATACAGTTAAAACAGCAAAGGTTTTGGCTGAAATTTAAAACTTTCACAATGGAAAGAGATTTAACATGAACCTCAAACTGAGATTTTTAATTTTAGCATTTGCCCACTTTGCTTTCATTTTTTGTTTTCCTCTTTTTCTTCTCCTGCCTTTTCTGCTCTTTACAGCTCAATCTTGATGATGATGAATTGGAGAGATGATTTGTCATAAAATCATCTTGTGAAATAGTTGATTAATTTGCAATCACACTGTCTCATTCATTCAGGATGAGCCTATTGAGCCGCCTCTTTTTTTCGTTATAGTAATCCATGACAACAGCTCAGTTCGTTACCACTTTACGGAGGTCTCCCAAGAACTGCTGATGAACTTCTTTGTAATGTTTGGAGTGATCTTTGCTCTATATCTACTACGACAATTATTACCAAGGGACTGAATAACAGTGTATTCATTCAGAGTACAGTAGTCTGGAAGCTGGTAAACTGTTCCCCAACTTAGAGACTCAAGTGTCCGGATCACTGTATCCGAGCACAGTGTCTTGTTTTGTTTTCTGGTGGGTTTTTTTCATTGTTTTGTTGCAATAACTCGACTACAATAAAATTCTAATAGTCATTGTTTTGAATATGAATGTTAACCAAGCAGGTATTAATAAATAACAGAACCAGGACAGAGGTATATGTACATTTAAAGTTTCAACAGTTTACAGTGTAATGAATCAAATCTGCTATTGAGATATTCAAAAGTACCTATCATGTCTTTAGCATTTGATATTCTTTTTTATATTATTTATTTTAATATTTCTTAAATATAGTTTACTATAGTAATAGTTTTGTGTGACTTGTTTTTGACTTTTCAACGTCGATGTTTGACTATAGTTTAATTAAAAATGATTATAAACGTGAACAATAAATTCAGAGTTTTGCCAAACTCAAAAAGTGACTCTGTTGTACTTGTAAGTTATGTCAACTAATTCACATTCGAGACATAAATGAAGACTTTATGTTCTACTTAATAAATATTTGTGAATTTAATTATTAAACATTTTACTTTTAGTCAAATGTAACTGAAATATTGGAGTTTTTATAAGCTTCAACTTTTAAGTTCATGAACTTAAAAAACTTAGGGCAATTGCCTTAATTTATTGAAGTTCTGCTAACTTCTTTGGGTTTACACTGTATGTTACGTGGGTTATTGTGGATCTCTGGTAAGCGCTTACTAGTCTGAAGTTCAATAAGGGAAATGGTATTCATTGTCTGCATGTAAGGCCTCTGAAAAATCTTTTGAGCATTCTCCACTGTAAGAACAAGATTGATCAACTTATTTCTTTCCCATCAATGTCCTGAAAACAACTGCCAAAGGCATGAATAACTTATAATAAAGCACGAGGCAAGCTAAGAACTGGTTGTACCATTTTTTTATGCTACACTTGTCATCCAGAATCACTTGTGTTAGTGTCATCTGAAAACGCGAGGCTGTCATGGTGTGGACACCACAAAAGAAGAGCCTGTCCTTTTACATCCGCCTCAAATAAGTCATTTATTTTGTAATACCCATTTTCCACTCTCAGATTCCCTGGTTGGAGTTAGCAGTGGCTGTCTTTCCTATTAGCTCCCTCCACTGGAGCCAGAAAAGCATAATCTTTATGACTTTTGGATCCTTCAGTGTCCACTGATTTTTAGTTTGTTTTTTTGTATAAAATTTCTCATGTATTTCATGTTTAATCCATCATATAAATTAAACTGATTTATTCCAGTGGTAACTTTGTTGATGTCACAAATTACGTATCAGATGTGCTATATATTACTAAGAGGGATCTTATGTTATTGCATAATAGCAACAAATGTGCAACACAGCCTCATTAATATATACATATAGTCATAAGTGGCTATCACAGGACTGTTAAGTACAACAGCAACACGTATACCTTTTCCTGATACAGAGAGTCTAACAATCTACTGAATGTGAAAGTGAGTAAGAATTACACAATGTCTGTGTAGGTTCTCTGTCATCTAGGTCATGGTAGTTTAAGGAGCTTGGAAAGAAAGCGACTGGACTTCTTTAAGTTTCGAGGAGGTGTTTCACCTCTCATTCAATGTGAGGTGAAACATCCAGTATTTTACATAATATACTGGTGAGCTTACATTGACCTGAAACATGGTGATAGAGAACGTCAGGTTACCGGTAACATAAACTGCTTCCAGGTTACGTTCTGTGAGCATCCTTTTTGTTTTATAAAAGGGGCCTGCTGCACGTGTCTCTCAGTGCCATCAGCTAAGACCTCCCTATGCACGGCCTGCTCCCAGACGACACCATCCTCCCTCACCACTTCTGTCGGTTGAAGAGAGATGGCTGAGAATGAGAAAGAAGACAGCAATTGATTGTCCAGAATAAAGCTGTTCCTGCTGGTGAAGACCGGATCTTGGCTCTGGGGTTGGGAGGTGGAAACGAGAGGAGGGCTTGGGGTGGGTGTCTGCAGGGACTGGAATTGTTAAGAGGTTGATAGAATGGGGATTTGCTGGATTTGCATCTGGCCCTGGCTCTGCTGCTTCGATGAGTACAACTGAAGAGGCTGGATTTTTGCATCTTATACTGGAGTCCTGAAAAGTCCTGCTAAATAACAACTAAAGCTGGTTAAAATTATTAGTACATGTATATTGTATATTGTTAGTATGCTAAATTATACTGTAGCTTGATATTAACGATATTAAACTCAGTAGAAACGGGAAGTTATTAATAAAACCATATTTAAAACTAAGATAAAACGAACAAAGTACACGAGAAAAAGAAACATTAAAAAGTTGAAAAATAAATAAATAAAAGCTGCTGTCCATCATATATTGTAATTATTCTGGAAAAAGTTGTTACCACTGTAAAACTGTAACTGAATAAAAGCTTTTTTGTTATTTTATTGCTATTTTCTATGATTCGTCAAGCAGTAAAATACATTGATTTAAATACATTTTATACGCAAACTTGACATACTTGAATCTGCACCTGTAGAAAGACACGAGGCAACATAAAAGTGCTGCTATGAGTCTAAACAATAAACACAGCCTCTAATGTAAAAATGAAACAATGTAACCCGGACTCTGACGGGGTGACCAGCGCATCTACAATCTTTACATAGTTGTGGCTCAGCGGAAGTTGTCAAATGACGTCAGACGCGTCCCGTACTGTGAGCGGGACTCACACAGCTGAGCGCCGAATAAAAAAAAAGAAAGCACTGAGGCTAACTTTGTCAAGAATCTGTGCTTTATTTCGGAGAAAATGGCCTTGGAGTTGGAAGCGGATCTACCACCTAGTCTCGCATGTCTGAAAGTAAGTCGTAGCTATGTTTGATTTCAAATGTTTTGTTGACATGCTGGCTGTTAGCCCCCAGCTAACTGAAAACCCCAGCAGTTACACTTACATCACATCAGTGGGAATACTCTCGGCCTGTTATTTGCTACTTAAGAGTCTAATCTTTTCTCTATAACTCACTTGTATAACTGGCGTTCTTACAGTTGGTAATGAAACGTTAGCTAACCTTGTAAATACAGTGCAACAATGACATAAGTCAATCTAATTTAACTTTAATGTTAATGTCAAAAGAAACACACTAAATCGTGTACCGCTGAGACGTAACCCAACCCAAACATACAGCGCTGTGCAAAAGTGCATCTCTCATCTCACAGGTCTTGTGTCAGGTCTTTGCTGGATGTCCCCCTCTCTGTATTTGTTAAGGATATGACTTTCAGATACAGTTAATCTGCCGTAGATGGCTGTGTCATATTACAGTATCAGTGATAGAGCCACGGCATGCCTTTACTTTTCTGGTACACAACAAAATTAGCCCAAACATATATGACAGCACGAGCCGATTTATATGATGTTATATGAGTTTTAAAAAAAAAGGTAATTGAACAATCGCCAACAACAATAATTTGCAAATATGCAAGAAAACTAATCCCAGTAAAGATGAAAATAACGTTGTTTCACCTCAAAAACACCTCTGAGTAAGACAAGGCTATGAAGGCATGCAAGGAGGAGACACTAGCACTAGCCTGCAAGCTGCATTCACCAATAAAAGGGCATACAGTTTTTATTTTTTTGGCGTATTGTCAGAAATATTATTGCAAATTTCCCTTGTGTTATGATTTTGAGGCTATAGCTCCCACCCCTACCTGTCAGTTCTACTTTTGACCTCTACTTGTTCACTTTCGTAATAGTGCTTTGGAAAGTGAGTGGTTGGTGCAAACATACTGTTTTATTGTGGGTGGTAGCTCAGGATGTAGACAGGTCATCTACTAATCAGAAGGTTGGTGGTTCGATCCCCGCCTGCTGCAGTCTGTATGGGCAAGATACTAACCCCAAGTTGCTCTCCATTGTAACCATTGGTGTGTGAATGTTGGATAGAAGGTAGAACAGCGCTATAGAAAAACTAGTTCATTTATAATTTTTCATATATTCAGCTAAAGCAAGGGGAGCAAATTATGACCTTATTCGGTAGGCTGCTAACATAGTGCCTAAATATAAATTTGGTTATTTGGTAATTTATCTGTCAATTTGCAGAACCAACAGTGTTTTATCCCTTGAATTATGTGGGACTTGTATGCTTGAATGAGTCATAGATCAGTATTAAGCGGCTTAAAAATGAAGAAGAGAAGTAAAACAATCCTCTGAAAATGCTCAGGTACAAGGAGTGGACTGAAAATGAGAGAAAAAGCTGTCAATGACCAGACCAGAGAAAAAATTTGAAAGGCCTTCAGAAAGTCTGGAGAACTATTGCTCAACACTGTTTTAAAAAAAAATCACATGCTATCCTGATTTTTTTTTCCACTTGTTTTCATCCTAAAATAATATATGATTAAAGGTTCATGCAGGGATGCCTTGAACCAGCCCTATCTTTAGTAGGTAAAATATATTGTTGTTGTTGCTATTATTGCCAGGCTACTACTTTATTTTCAGATTTTTTTTGCAGTTATTGAAAGTATATTTTATTTATTTATTCATTTCTTTTTAAAAAAAATTTTTTTTCTCTCCCATCTACAGAATGTCGATGCGCTGCTTCGGTGTCCTATTTGCTTCGACTTTCTCAGTATTTCAATGATGACAAAATGCTCACACAATTGTAAGTAATAGCCGTGCAGATGCATTCATAAAAGAAGTTTATGCAAATAAAAGGAAGAACACTGAGTGGCTTTTTGAAACGAGCAAAATTGAGCTGAAATTATTTCAGAAAAGTTGAATTTGAAACACAGTCAGCTGTCCTTTGGCTGGTTTATGCTCTATATCCCACACATTACAAAGGCAGATCACGAAGTATAGTTACATTAATTATTTTTGATGGTCCACCATAACGCAACATTGACAGGCACACATTGACTCTCTATTGTTTTGTTTTTAACGACTTAAAATGGTTTACTGTAGAGCTGCACGCATCATATTATTTTTCTCATCTTCTTCTAACACTGTCGCTCTTCTGATTCACAATTTGCTAAATTAAAAACTGTCACACACATCAAATAGCCTAGAGTGATAAAATGTCAACGGGCTGACATGAACTAACTTTACTGCTATTGGAGAGGGGGACAACCTGATTAAATGGGTACCACTTTACTTTTTGTGTAATTGATTAAATATAACACAACTTTGTGTTGGCATTTTATTTTGCAGTTTGTTCCCTGTGCATCCGAAAATTTCTTTCCTACAAGCTCCAGTGTCCAGTTTGCAATACAGTAAGTATGACCATGACTTGTAATGGAATTACATAATAATTAAGGACATTACCTAAAGCGACTTCCTGCTCACCCCAACAATTCAGTGTTTGTTGATGTAAATCAATATCAATACCAATAAATATTGATTAAATTATTTAAGTAATTCACTGAAGAACATTACTTAAACATTGTCTCGCTCAACTTTAATTGTGAATATCACTGGATTTTTGGACCCTATATGCAGAATTTCTTCATATCTCACTTCTTTTTCTTTTAGCAAATGACAGAAGCAGATCTGAGGAACAACCGTTTGTTGGATGACTTGGTCATAAACTTTCAATCTGCAAGGTAATGTACAGCTCATGACAAATAGCAAGTGAACTGTCTCATATCTGACATGAAGAAGAGCTTTTTATGCATTTAGATCTTAGTGCACACTGAATCACTAGTGGGGTCCATAACAATATTACAATATTAAGTTAAAGGACAGAAAAAATAAAATACTTGCAGCTGTATTGCATGATTTGGGACACAGATGGAATAAGTGTGCATGCAAACTATATACTGACCGGGCACTTCCAATAGTTATACATTACTGGGTTTAACCCCAGTTTACCTTCAGAACTGCCTTAATTCTTCATGGTACTGATTCAACAAGGTGCTAGAAACATTTTTGTCCATACTGATATGAATCACATAGTTGCTGCTGATTTGTCAGCTGCACATCCACGATAAGAATCTCCTGTTCCATCACATCCAAAAGGTGCTCTCTTGGATTGAGATCTGGTGACTGTGGAGGTCACTTGAGTACAGTGAATTTATTGTCATGTTCAAGAAACCAGTTTGAGATGATCTGGTGCATTATCATGCTGGAAGCAGCCACCAGAAGATAAGTACATAGTGGTCTTAGATAAATCATCTTTTTCACATCTCCAAGCTATACAGAATGCCACAGCAAGACTCCTTATACATGCTTGTAAGCAAGCTCACATTACTCTTTAGGTTGGCTCCCAGTAAATTGTAGGACTTGTTTTAAAATTTTTGTGCTCACATACTGAGCACTTAACAGCCAGACTCCAGACTATTTATCCCAGCTTGTTACTAAACACACTGCTGCTTGCAGTCTTCGATCACAGGTTCAGAATTTGTTAGCAGTTTCTTGTACAAGATTAAAGATGAGGGGGGGACAGAGCCTTCAGTCTGTGGCACCAAGATTTTGGAATCCCACTCCAACTAGCTGACTGTGGACTATTTTAAGAAGCAGCTAAAAACCTTTTTGTTTAACCAGACTTTCTGTTGAGATGTTTTTAAACTACCTGTTTTACTTTGTTCTGCATCTCAACTTAATGTGACATGCTAGTAACTGCACTTTTATTTTATTGTGCAGTGCTTTATGACTGACAAGTGCTTTATAAATAAACTAACATACTGTGGCCATAAAGGGGCACGATAAACGACAATACTTGGGTAGCCTGTGGAGATTAAATGATGGTCAGTTGGTAGTAAGGGGCCAAAAGTGTTCCAAGAAAATATTTCCCCACAGCATTCCACCACCACCACCACCAGCCTGAACTGTTGACAGAAGGCAAAATGGATCCATGCTTTCATGTTGTTTATACCAAATTCTGACCCTATCATCTGAATGTTGCAGCAAAAAGCGAGACTCGTGAGACCAGGCGATGTTTTTCCAATCTTCTGTTGTTCAGTTTTGGTGAGCTTGTGTGAGTCATCATGTTCCTGTTCTTAGCTGATATTCTCCTCTGACCTCTGGCACCAACAACCTACAGATTTCTAATTTCCTTTATTGTCATTCAGTTAATACATCGCAGATGTATTGCTGAATGAATGCAGTTCGAAAAGAAAACCGTCTCTCACTGAATATTTTCTCTTTTTCAGACATTCTCTGGAAACCCTAGAGATGTTTTTGTGGGAAAATCCCAGCAGCTCAGCAGTTTCTGAAATTATTCAGACCTGACACGAACAACTGTGCCATGTTCAGTGTCCCAAAAAGTTGATTCTGTTCATCTGGACATAGCGTTTTCAGTGGAAGAAACGTTTCGTCACTCATCCAAGTGACTTCTTCAGTCTCAGCTGACTTCAGGTTTCCCCAACCTTATAAACAGCAGATCTGCATAATGACTGAAACCAGCCCACTGGAGAACAATGGGCTGTGAGGACAGTTCCTTGATCATTAAAATGCAAAATCTCATGACCATTGATCAACACCTACTGATCAAAGCCCATTGATCAAAGACCACTGATCAATGGCCACGAGTACCACGCTTTCTTTAGGTGCCTTCTCAGCTTTG
>VVHJ01058149.1:376-10658 GCA_015107715.1 Tylochromis polylepis | reverse complement strand
CTATGGGCCATTCGATCCTTATACAACCGTTGCAAGAGTTTGGTCCGCATAGCCGGCAATAAGTCGGACCTGTTCCTGTTGGGTGATGGGCTCCGCCAGGGCTGCCCTTTGTCCCAGATCCTGTTCATAATTTTTATGGACAGGATTTCTAGGCGTAGCCAAGTGGCGGAAGGCTTTCACTTGGGTGGTCTCAGAATCTCATCTCTGCTTTTTGCGGATGATGTGGTTCTGTTGGCTTCATCGGGTGATGGCCTTCAGCTCGCTTTGGAACGGTTCGCAGCCGAGTGAGAAGCAGTGGGAATGAGAATCAGCACCTCCAAATCCGACGCCATGGTCCTCAGCCGGAAAAGGGTGGAGTCCCCTCTCCGGGTCAGGGACGAGTTCCTGCCCCAAGTGGAGGAGTTTAAGTATCTCGGGGTCTTATTCTCAAGTGACGGGAGAAGGGAGCGGGAGGTCGACAGATGGATTGGTGCTGCGGCTGCAGTGATGCAGACGCTGTACCGGTCTGTTGTGGTGAAGCGAGAGCTGAGTGTAAAAGCCAAGCTTTCAATTTCCCAGTCGATCTACGTCCCTACCCTCACCTATGGTCACGAGCTGTGGGTAGTGACCGAAAGAACGAGATCACAGATATAAGCGGCAGGAATGGCGTGGAACTTGAACCGGAGGATGTGCTCCCACTGGAGGCACACCCACTGCAGCAGTGGGTGCCAGTCTCTTGCCGGTCGGCAGAGGAGTGGCGGGCCTGTGAGAGCCAGCTGCGGGCTTGGGCTTTGCCTGACGTCTGGGGACGATGTCGTGCAGAGCTTCTGTCTGCTTCTTCCTCAGATTGAATCTAGCCTGAATGGCTTTGAGTGAATGTCTGAATAACCCAGCCGCAGACACCAGTTTGTCCAGATATACTGCCGTCCTTATCCGGGATGTCAGAGAGGGTCAGCCACAGGTACCTCTGTGCCACTACTGTCGAAGCCATCCCTCTGCCCAGGGAGAGCGCTGCACAGTGGGGCACACGAGGGATGTAATCTGTGGTGACTCTAACCTTGTTAAGAAGAGGTGTCAGCAGGCTGTCATCAGGAACCAGCGATCTGAGCTCCGTCAGGCACATTGCCGGGTACGTCTGGAACCCGGCTTTTGGCCGTTGTGGTAGGAAAAAGCCCGTGAGCCGCGATGGCTTCTGAGCTGGTGGAGGAGAGAGCCAGTACACCTGCAGCTTCTCAGCTGCACGGCGAAACAGGGGAACAAAGAGAGGTGTCATCGTGGCTGACCGGCGCAGCAGCGGCGGCACATTGGGCCGGCAATGGGCTCTCCTGCTCATCCTCCAACAAACCATGGATGTCCAGGCCGCTGTCCAGCACGTCATCATCTTCCTGGGGAGTGCTGGCGGGCTTCAGCCTGGGTTGAAGCCCGTCAGCGCTCCTGCATGGTTCCAGCTCGTCTTTGGTTAACCCATCAACATATTTCATGTGGTCAGCCCAGCTAATTGCGGGGACATTGACTGGATAATCCTCGTTTTTGGACTTGGGTGAAGCTGGGGCTCCAGACTCGGAGAGGAGAGTGTCATGCCGTGCGACAGCCGTCCGTCCCAGCACTTTTTCCACAAACGTCACCCGTCTTTCCAGGGTCGACAAAACACACAGGCTTTGGGCTCCGTCAACGCTCTCCTAGCCTGGCTGATCCCCAGGCAGACAGGGCAGGCATTGTGCTGGTCGCTGTCGTGCAAAGAGAAACCGCACCCCTGAGGACAGGGGCAAACAAAAGATTTCTGCTTTGCTCGCTTTGGTTTGGAGTCCATTCCGAAACGCTGCACAGGAAAACGCGGGCAGACCATGCACCATGGTGTTAGCCTCAGTGGAGGCTAACACCAATAGGGGTAGTTAAGCTAAATTCAAGTTGGCAGACAACAGAGCTAACTAGTAGCAGCTAGCTAGCCCAACTCAGCAGAGGTGTTCTCAGCGAGGTGAAGAGCGTAAGAACTGAGGGATGACTGTGATGACAGGGGGTATATGTGCAGGCGGGGCTGTGCGCATGTCATCCACTTCAAAGGCGTGAATAAGGGTTTCTTCAGCCAGGACACGCAAGGGCGTGATATCCCATACTTATGTGTTGTACCGACTGAATCGACTGAAAGGGAACATGTTAAAAACGCAACAGCGTTAATAAACGCAGAGTAGTTTGGACCCGGATTGATGGAATAACATAAATATTCATGTATTGTGAGATTTTGATTTGGATGTATGACATCAAGGAGAAAGATCAGTCACAATATGTGGCTGTCCTCCCAAAAATTGGTTAATGATAATATTTTGTTTTATAAACAGCTTGTTAAAATTTTCTAATTAATCAGAATATCTTAAAACAGACATAATGTTAAAACAAAGCATACTTTATAAAAAAAATTACTAAGGCTCCAGTCTTAGTAGGCCTAGAGACTGACCCCTGGTCGGAAAAATGTATATTCCCCAACTTGTTCGGTGAGTGCTTGCTGGTTAGATCTGTGTGACATCAATTGGAAAAACAGGTGTTTCACAAAAAACTTTTCAATTTGTTTGGTTGCCTGGAGATTGTCGCATAACCCTTGGAGAGTATTCCCAAATAGTTGATTCTGTTCATCTGGACGTAGCGTTTTCAGTGGGAGAAATGTCTCATCACTCATCCAAGTGACTTCTCCAGTCTCAGCTGAATGTAGCAGAGTAAATGTGATTATTTAGACATTTGTCAAAGCTGGGAAGGCACCTAAAGAATGCTCCAGGTGATCCAGGAGAGAAGAAAGACAATTGCTGCCTAAGCAAAAACCCTTAGTGTTATCCCTTGCATGTCAGGAGTATCGGAACAGCTAAGACACATTTTCTCTAAACACTGCATCTCTGTCTCTGTGTTTGAGGACAAAGCAGCATCTTCATCGTAGCTAACCTGAATTTAAAGGCATAGTCTACCCTAAAATCAGTTGGCGGTACCATTTATTCATTTTGTTTACTTTAGTCTTAGTTGCCCAGAATCAGAGCTACTGGCTGAGGAATGCCTTCTGCTGAATATACCGGAACTTGTTTTTGCTTGCCTTGTGATGGTCAAAGTGTCAAAAATAAAACAAAGCTAACAATGTATTTAAATACCTACTTAGCATAGGCTTTAGCCTTTCTACCCTCTAGACCTACCTCAAGAAAAAAAAATATTACAGTGGAGCTTTATTTTCTTTGTCAAACTAGCGTATGCCTTGTCTTGGAACAAATAAAAATAAATGGAAAAAGCTGATGTCCAATAAGAAAGATTGCATAATAATCATGTGCCAAATAATAGTCTATTTCATGGCAGATGAACAACAGTTATTTCAGCATCAAGTCATCGTCACTGTGAAATGACACAATTTCCCAGATAATATGCAATACAGTACATCATGCAACATTGTAAAGTCTTTTACTAAAGTTAAGCAACAATAATTTAAAAAAAAGTGGTATAAAATACAGAATACAACTGTGAAGAGAAGAGGAAAACACATTTTCTCAATCAATCTTCTTAGCTGGTCCTAAATCATTGCTAGTAATAGGATTATTCTGATGGAGAATAAACAGAGCAACAGTGGTGATAAATGTTCAAACACTTTTGTTTAATATTTGGTCTAAACTTTGCTGGCAGACTAAGAAAAAATAAATTGGCAAGAGAGTAGGCTAATGAGTGGGAAAGGGGATAAATAACACACATCATAACAATATAAAACAACAACGATAATAAAAGGTCCTAATAGATGTTGTTGTTGTTGTTGTTATTGTTATTATTATTGTTATTATTATTATTATTTTATTATATTGTGTAACCTTTATTATTGAAAATATTTTGGAAGCATGTCTCAGGGGAATGGAAAATATCCACGCACATAATCAAGCATAATTTATCTGCTGCTGTAAACAGTAGTTTGCCGAAAGTCCAAGTGCAACTTCAAGCAGAAGAAAGTATATTTTACTTCTTTGTTTTGCCAAGTAAATAAAAATTTTCACTACAGATAAGCTTTTTGATTAAATAAAATTGGGAAACATGTCTAGATTGCTGAAAATATTGAACAGATAGGCTGATATCATAGAAAAAAGTTTACAGAGTTTCTAATTATCTTATTAATGTAAGGCTCAGTAACAGCCCTAGACACTGGTTAGTAACCATCTGTCAAATGCTGGTCATTAGGGGAAAATGGGCGTTCCCTCACCGGCCAATGAACCCACCAAACAATCACCAGTTGATTGGTTTCTACAGGTTGCTTGCATGAAATTGGTATTAATTGGTGGTATATGGTGCTTTCGTTACTACCAGCTTGTTATAGTTGCCTGAAGTTTGCATCAAAGACACAGCTCATCTGCAAACACTTGTCAGCTGCTTGCCAAGTGAGACTGTGAAAAGTGCAAACTAGAAACAGAAACCATTTGCCTGTAAAGTAAAAGTTTAATGATTTGGAACATGCTCTTTGCATCAGGCAATTTTTACTTGTTTACTTTTAGTGTTTCCAGTAACACTTTTTAAATTTTACTATAATTTAGAGAGCAAAGTGATTTCTGATGAGTTGGCCTTTTTTCATATTAAATCATGGGCAACCTCTGGAATTTACAAATTTACAAAAATATTTTTTGTAAATTTAAATTTTTTTTTTTTAAAAGGTAAAATTAAAAAAAGGATGTTGCCAAAGGGTAACCAACTGGTCTCTAGGCCTGTGTGATTGAGACCTTAGGTAGACTCTAGAATATGAACAACCAGCAGAAAACAAATCCAGATAAGTATAGAGAGGTACAATTTCTTATTAGACATAGTAATGATTATTTACTTTAATCGCCATTATAAGCCAGTGTTTCCAGAAGCTGGTACTCCTAGCTTCCTTGCTAGTTAGATGACACAACCCAAAAAAAATAAATAAATAAATTTGAAAGTAGGACGCATGTTGAGTCTTGCAGGCATTGTTTCATTCTGGCAAATTTCATTGCTTTTCATAGGTGTTCCTGAGGAATGACATGTAACACTCCAGGCTTTCCAAAACTGACATTAGGGATAGCAACCACAAGGAATTTTTCAAATTAAGGCATGAGTTACCTTGAAAAAATCTGAAAGGAAAACAAATTACCACAAAATTAGTTTAGATACATCTGACTTAAAAAAACATTTAAAACAAAATTAGTTCTTGTTTTTGGTAATTCAGTGCAACACTAGGGTCCAAGGCCTGATGGGAGTATCCCTAAAATGATCTGTAAAACTGAATGACACTGGTTTTTTGGGGGTTTTTGTTTTTTCTAAGTGTGCCAATGTTGACAACTGTTAAAATGCTTTGGGATACAGAGATATCTAGCCAATAAGATACCAGCCTTACAACATCAGGTCTTAAAATAGTGTAGACTTAGTAGAATTTGCTCAGATGTTGCAGCCAAACAACAAAATGACAGCTTAATAAAAGCCATAAGCTGACACGGCTAAAACAGTTTCTGGCAGCTCCTACTTAATACACTGAATTATATGGTGGGTTTCTTTGAGTGAACAACCCAAAGCATTCCACACATTTTGGCTTATTTATCATGCATTTTCAGCTGCTGTGCAAAATCAGTGAGGCTAAATTTAAATCAAAGTAGTAAACAAGGTGATGCTTGTTTATTATTCGAACAATACATTAAAAAAAATGAAACTACTGTGGAATTGTGTTTGTAGAAACAGGTAAGCTGTAACTGCTATGAATAAGACTTTAAAAAAAAAAAGCTATGAAATTTAAAAATTTACAATTCTATATTAAAATCCATTCAGAATAGTTAAAACATAGATTGCTTAAGACACAAAGATAAAATGTTGTCAGTCCAATTGTGCCTCTATGTAAGACAAGTATTTGTTATTCAAGCTGAAGGCAACTTTTATGAGTTACTCTAAGTGTATTAGAAGCTTCCTTATAAGTGTTCATCTTCAAATATATTCCTGATTTGTCTTAAGAAAAAACAATAAAACCTAAACAAAGTGGTTAATTGAAGGGGAAAAACTGAAAACTGTTAGAGAAGATAGATATGCCTATATTTCAGCTGATAATGATTGGCAAAATTTTCAGGAAACTTTATTTGTATACTTGTTCAACTGCTCGTCAACACAAATATGTAATCAGCTAGTCACATGGCAGCAACTCACTGAATTTAGGCATGTAGACAGAGTCAGGACAACCCCCTGAAGTTCAAATTGTGCATTTGAATTGGAAAGAAAAGTGATTTAAAGGATTTTTAATAAGGCATGGTTGTTGACTTCTGATGGGCTGGTTTAAGTATTTCCAAACTGCTGATCTACTGGTATTTTCCACACGACTAGCTCGGGTTGTACAGTATGTAAGGTTTACAGAGCATGTTTCAAAAAAGAGAAAATATCCAGTGAGTTGCTGTTTTCTGAGTGAAAATGCCTTGTTGATGTTAGAAGTCAGAGGAGAATGGTCAAGTTGATAGGAAGGTAACAGTATCTCAGTTAACCACTTGTTACAACCAAGGCATGCAGAAGAGAATGTCTGAACCTTGAAGCAGATGGACTAGAACAGCAGAAGACCATACCAGGTGCAACTCCTGTCAGCTGAGAACAGGACATTGAGGTTACAGTTCACACAGGCTCACCAAAATTGGACAGTAGAAGACTGGAAAAACGGTCCTTAGTCATTACCTGCTACAATATTGATGGTGGGGAAACAATATAAAAGCAAAGATCCATCTTGCCTTGTATCAACACTTCAGACTGTTGGTGGCGTAATGGTGTTGGGGATCTTTTCTTGGCACACTTTGATCCCCTTAGTACCAACTGATCATTGTTTAAATGCCACAACTTGCTTGAGCATGGGCACTGACCATATCTTTCCCTTTAAAACCACAGTATACCCACCTTGTGTGCAGCCGACAAATGTGCAGCAAATGTGTGATGCTGTCATGTCAACATGGATCAAAATCTGAGGAATATTTTCAGCACCTTGTTGAAATTTTATTCCACAGGAATTAAGGCAGGTCTGAAGGTAAAAAGAGGATCCCAGCTGTTACTAGCAAGGTATAAGTAATCAAGTGGCCAGTGAGTGTATATATCAGCTGATAATCTACCATGCTGACTGACTTGGGCATATTTGCTATTAAGAGCACATGGAAATGGTCACGATGATATCAGCTATTAATTTTGGGCTCAACATATTGAGGCCTCAACTTTTTTTTGTTTTTTGAAGCTGGAAGTTGCCATATTTCGTGGAATGCTAATGTAGCAGCTAAGGCTTGCATGCTTGGTTAGCAAGCTGCCTCTATAAAGTGCACAGATGAAACACAAACACATGACTGAAGCACAGACTTCTTAGATGGTCCATACCTCATTGCAAGTCACATTATTTGTCAAGTAACTCCATTAAACATGGTCACATGGCCCACTTCAGTGACTTGTACTAACTTTTTGAATCCTAGTAAACAGCTGGTAGTTAAATAACATCTTAAAACTAACAGTAGCTTAACAGTATCCAAATGAAGGAGTTGTGTAATATTCAGTTTGTGAAGAAGGGGAAAATTATCCGTAGCGACCTAAACAGTTTGTGTCCCAGATTATTAATGCTGTTAAGGCATTTTATCATGGGACTGTATGGGAGTTAGCTTTCCTGAAGAGCCAGACTCTAGTGGCCACCTGAGTCACTGCAGTTTTTATCTCTTTCATGTTGGCTTAATTTGTCAGCCCCAGAGGTTCCCAATTGGAGATTGAGAGCTGAACATTTTCTAGAGCAAGTTTATATTTCAGTGTCAGAGAGAATAAATAACAACAAAAATAAACATATTAAAGCTTTCAGATATTTAAATTGACCCATAATTTTATAATTGTTGCAATATATGGGGTTGTGTTTAATTTCCACTACTTCCAACACTCACATTCGGAGTTGAGTGGGGGGTTCATTTTCAACCCAGATGCTTTTTACCATTAAACTATTGTGTAACAAAACATTTTGTTTGTAGGAAACATAAACAACAGGTAGATCACTGGCTTTAATTTTGTCTTTTTATCACCACAGTCAGGGTCAGAAGGAGGTCTTTGAATAAATGGATTGGAAGTTCAGAGACACAGATGCTTGTTCAAGTTAAATGGAGTTGTTTGTAAAATCCACTCCAGCCCTGCAGCCGTATTGGCATCCATTGCTCTGACAGCTTGTATTTTTCATCAAGACTAAATTGTATATGTTTGCCCTTTAATACATTAGCTGGACGAAGATAAAACGGTGGACTTGGGTCAAGTATTTGAGGGCACAAATGCATGGGAAATTCCATTTAGCAAAGACAAAGTGCTGGGAGGGGTCTAACAGAAGAGGAGGATGGCAAGGATGCCCACACCTTGGGTTAAGCGACTGTCCACCCACTCTGCTTTTTAATTCTGTGTCTAAAAAGATTTTGTGTTTTGTCTCAGTTTGATAGAATACATTTTGAATTGCTGTCTTTAAAATATGTAATGAGTGTTGCTGTGAAAGGATTTGTCACTATGATAATCTGTCAAAACACGCTTGTCTGTGTGCTGTTTGTTTTGAGTTCATTAGTGAGATCGACAGGGTTTCCTGTCAGGGCATATTCTCAGGACTTCACCGTTTTGATTCATTGCAATTTAATTTTCATGTGACACTGATTCTGTTGTCATTACCTGCAGATCCCTTTGACTCTTAAGTGTTCCTGTTTTTCCCAGTAAATGACAAGATTATATGACAAGCTAATGCTGAGGGGAAAAAAAAAACAAAAAGGAAAATCTAACACGACAGACACAGCCTTGCCTGCTATGTTAGAATTAACAGAATTAGCAATATGTGAAAACATAACAATTCAATTCAACATGGTTTATTTATATAGTGCCAGTTCACAACAACAGTCACCTCAAGGTCAACAATCACGCTATAAGCAAGGACGCGATGACAGTAGGTAGGGCTGTGCGATATGACCAAAATCTCATATCCCGATATAAGACATTTCTCATGCTGATAAAGATATATATCACAAAATAATGCATTTTCTGTACATTCTGTGAATCTCGGGCAACTCGACCTGTGTGAAGTGTTTTCGGCTGGGCGTTGTGTACCCGGAGTCGTGTTTTGACTGATGCATGAAACTATATATTTTTAGATATAAGTTGTAACGGCCGCCATTTTCTTTGTATTTATTACATGGCGTGCTGCGGGGAAAAGCCTGTTCTAACGTTTGAGTCTAAGGTTTATTTTGAGCACCTGACGGCTCTTTTTTGCTTCTCATCCGTAAACTCTCTCCATACGTGATTCTTGCGTAGGTGGTAGAAGAGAAAAAAAAAAATTGCCGTAAACAGTGTATTTTGCGACACCACGAAACAAACGATAGCGTATAATATGAAACGATAGATGTTTTCATATCGTCATCGTTATATTTTCGTCATATCGCACAGCCATAACAGTAGGAATGAAAAACTTCCTTTAGACAGGAAGAAACAATGCAGTGCAATCCAAAATGGTCATTTTATGAATGAGAAATGTCTACCAACACATTTGATGGAGTTCATGTGAGTAAGAAAAGATACACAGGAAGAACACAAAGAAAAGAACATGGTATCATCTGACCTAAAAGTTCAATCTGGCTCAACATCAGCCATTCAAAGCAAGAAACAACTCAGTATTCAGCATCTCAGGTACTGTTGAAACATAAATTAATATCAAGGAAGACCAGAATCACAGATTGTCAGACTTATTATTGACCACAGCACAGATGTTTTTCATATCAGATTTTCAGACTCTGTAGCTCCAATTAAATTAGAAATTACTCTTTTTCTAGATCCAAATGAAAGTTAAATGGGAGAAATAAGGTGTTCATGTTACACAATTTGCCAGAAATTAAACTGATTTGGTTGGCTGCTACTGTGCCTTGCCGGATAATAATGAATGGTTGAAACATGAACTCTGTGAAATACACAAATAAGAACACAGCAGTTAAACTATATCAGTTCAGTGTCGATGGTAAGGAACACCCAGTCCTAGAAGAAAGGGGAAAGTGACAAAGCTGCAAATGTGTTTTCTTGGAAATGAAATGTGTCACCGGACTACAAGAACTGTAGTTTGGACAAAATTGCCCCCCCCAATCGATTGATCAGAGGTGGTGTGGTCTTCTGCTGCTGTGAGTTACAGCAGCCCCTCTGCATCAAAGTTTGATGTGCTGTGTGTTCAGACAGACTCAAGGCTTTTATTTATCAAAAATTGTGAGGAAAAATGTATGGCATCACTTTTGACTGAGAAAGTAAATAACTGTTTTTAAAAAAAAAGAAAAAAAGGGGGGGGGGGGGCACT
>VVHJ01058140.1:0-30053 GCA_015107715.1 Tylochromis polylepis | reverse complement strand
CTTTGTCCAAAATGTGAACATCGGCATCTTCGAAAGAGTGACCTTTGTCCTTTAGATGCAGATGGACAGCTGAGTCTTGTTCCGTCGAGGTGGCTCTTCTATGCTGTGCCATGCGTTTATGAAGTGGCTGTTTGGTCTCTTTTGCTCTTAGAACTGAAGAAGCTTCTCAGATGAGAGGTGAAATGTTTTCAAGAAATTTAGAGAAGTCCAGACGCTTTTCTTTCCAAGCTCCTTAGACTACCATGACCTGGATGAATGAGAACCTTCACAGACATGAAAGCACATAAGTGTACACTTTAATTTAAAAATCATGTTTTTTGCCTTTGCTTTCTTGATTACAATATGCCCTTCCTTGTGGACAGCAGGTGGGAATGGGGAATATGTATACTGTAAGGTTATCATTCACTAAAAATTGAAGCACATTCACTTTTGCCCATTTACCCCCCCCCGGAATAAAAATGCTCCTTAAGCTGATATTGCCAAGTTATCACTATTAGCAAACGCTCACTCTTGAGAACAGCTGAGCTAAAGCTTTGACATTATAATAATCTATAATCTGAACATACATTATTCAGTCTTTACACCATGTCGTAAGGAGTTTTACCTAAGACACTGTCAGGAACCAAAGGCCCAGTTCGTGATCGTTTCTTGTTACGCACATCATCTTTTGTATCTTTATCATCTTCTTCTCCTCTGAAGTGGTTCTTATCATCTCCATCAGTTCCATCACCACCCCTGTCACCAGAACCATCCCCACTTCCGTCACCAGAACCATCCCCACTTCCATCACCAGAAACAGAATCATCACCAATTTTACAACCAGAACCATCACCAGTTTTGCCACCAGAACCTTCCCCAGTCCCTAAACCATCTCTTCCATCACCCCCATCTTTCACATCTCCCAGTGTGTCTCCGGCTTTCTTTTCAGCAAGTGATCGATTGACTGCCTCCAAGTCATCTTTCTCTATTGGAATCTTTGCTTTGTTCAAGCCTTGTTTAGACAGGTTATCATGTCCAGTGGTTTTGGTTCCCTTGTGACCTTTGTGAGCATGTGGAGCTCCTGAATTACAGTAGACACACAAACAAAGAGAGAACAAATCAGTTATTGCAGTCAAAACATTTGACTAAAATGTAAATGATAAGCAAAACGGGTTAAATAATACCATGACTATCAAACATTCAAGACGGTCTGTCTTAGTATTACACCATTTGTATTTTTATTTATTACTGTGCTGTCTATGTGAGTACAAAAAAGAAAAATGTCCCACCTTGCACCACAAGAGAGGCCCTGCTGGAAGCAATACCAGCAATGGCATAATATGCCCCCTTATCTGCAATTTCACAATCTTTTACTCTTAATGTGTGAGTTCTTTTGTCCTCTGAGACGGTGATCTCATATTTGTCCCCATCTTCAAGTGATGAGTCTTCTCTTGACCAAGTAATTCTGTTGAGTGGTGTTGACAAAACGCACTGAAATACAGCGTCCTCACTTTCAACAGCCTTAGCATCCTTAATCTTGTCTACAAACTCCACTGCTGGCACTAAGAGAGGGGAAAAAAGGTTGATTCTGAAACCCCAAATCATCTCATTTCCAAAATATAAATGTGCTTGATTTGTTTTATAAACTTCTCATATAACCAGCTATTAAGTGGAGTAGTTTTACTTGCCTCTAAACTCAGTTGTGAGAACATTTGCCTCTTCGATATCAACCTGGTAAAATCCAGCATCCTCTGGCTGAGGGTCTTTAATGCTAAAAAGATAATTTGTTCCTTTTTTCCTAAGGTTATGTTTTGAATTTTCATCATTTGCATAAGGAACCAGTATGCCATCCTTTTGAGACAGAAGTAGTAACATTATTATTTATATATTTATTTTTATTATTAAATTATTATTTAGCAAGTTTCTTAAATTTAAAAGAAAAATAATTTGCTGTTTTAGAACACAAGTAAATTCACCTTGTATAAGTTAACTGCACTATTAGGATCCCATAGTTTCATGTCAAATCCAAATTCAGCTTTTCCACTTGGTTTCACTTCAATTTGTTTCACATTCTCCAGCGTCTCTACAACCTATAAGGGAAAGATAACAAGCTTTATCTAATGTATGTGTCTGCAGATTTTGCTTTGAACTTTACTGCTAAAGATGTTTTGAAAAAAATGGAATGGAAATCAGAAATATTTAAAATAACCAAGCAGACTTTATCTGAAACTACCAGGCTTTAAAGTATAGCTCAAGATGCAAGTCAGCCTTCAACCTTGTTTAAAACCTCAGCAACATGGTGTTGGTTCAGGATACAAAATTCTGAATTCATGTGCAATTGTTACAAACTTCAGACAGTACCTTTGCCTGTTCGTCCTCCCTTTCCTTCTTCATCTGGTTCAGTCTCTTCAACATCCACCGAAAGTCAGTTACCCCAAATTCCAAGCAGATTTTTTCATAATCTTTCTTTGGTGCGCTTATAAGCAGTTCCCAGAGTTTAGGATCAATTTCTCCATCTTTCTGTGGTGGGATTTGCTTTTTCCTAGTGACAACAACACTAAAAAGCGGCATTGGAAGCCATTACAGCACGCAGAACACATTTTGAATAATTTGACTTTGATTTGAACTTACGTTTTCTTGAGCATTGATCTGAAATCCTGTGGTTCCTGCCCATTTCCTGAAAGAAATTTTGACTTAAAATAAAATTCTGCCATCTGGACTTTTTGACACTTCTGTGGTATTTTCTTTTCTAAATCTTATCATGGAGTATTGTTTTAAGGCTCTGTCAATTTTTACTTTTAATTTTTATTATTCTGCAGTAAAAAAGAAAACAAATATTGCTTCTGAAATGAAATTTTGCAAAGAATAAATATACTAAAGGTCTATAATTCTAAAAAGAAACTCCTGGATTAGACACTATTAGAAAAAGCAAACCAGTTCATTTTAAAGTGCTTTCTTACTTTCCTGGCTTTTCTTCTTGAGGCCAACTTCATACATGGATGAAAACAGCAACAGAACAAGAAATCATTAATGAACAGACATGGTATATTGTAAAGTTATCTAACTTAGTTACTATTGTTAACTATAAAGCTCACCTGCAATGACATTGAGAGTCATGGTGCAGACAGCTTTTCCATATTCATTGGTGGCAAAGCACTTGTAAGTGTCTGCTTGGTCCGGGCTGACATTGATTATCTGACAAAAAAATGATTCTCACGTGAAATATACATATATTTGGCAATAGTGAAATCAATATTGGAGTCTATCTCCCCCCAAAAAGTAAGTTTGGTGATGGAGCACCATATGTCATGGTTTGGGGGTCTGTTACCCAGCCTTTTGAGTTTTCATTTTGGTTCACGACACTTTGCTTTATTAGGATGTTTTAGGGTTGAGGTTTTCTCCCCTAAAGTTTTAATTTTTTTTCTGTTCATGTTTTCTTCCATTGCATTATGAAGATGTTTTAAGTTCAAGTTTATACACTTTAGTCTTTGAGTTTACTTCTTTTATGGCTCTTAGTTTATTTGTATCTCTGGTTCATGATTTCTTGTCTCTGTCTCATCCCTGTGCCTCCTGTGAGAGTCTGTCATGTCCTCTGTGTATGTTTCCCCAGTTGTGTCTGTTTGGTCTCACTCCCTCTCTCTCTCCCACCATGTCTCGTCTTCCTTAACTGCTTCCTGGTTCCCTCTTTTTGTCTCCTCCCTTTGTCTTCCCAGTCCGTCTTGTTCCTATGTGCGTTCCTTCCTCCCGGCTCCTGTGTCAAGTGCATGTCTTAGTCTGCATCCTAGTGTGTTTCCTATTTTATCTCATCCCATGTTCAGTGTGTTTAGTGTTGTTTCCTCTGTGTTGTTATGTCTATTTTTCCCAGCCATGTTTCTGTGTTTCCACTCTCCCTAATCACCCTCGTGTGTATATATTGCCTCTGTTTTTCCTTTGTCCCTTGTCAGGTTGTCTGCATTTCTCGCTCTATGTTCCAAGTTTCCAGGTCTCATTTTCCATATTCTCTGTGTTTAGTGTTTAGCATTAATTCGCTCAGTTTAGTTTGTTAGTTAAGTCTCGGTTTTCATTTGCCTTTTATTTGTATTTTCATTCAGCCTAAATAAAAGGCTCCCCTTTTGTTTATACCCACTCATGTTTTCAAGTGTCTGCATTTAGGTCCTCATCCTCTCTCCACACAGTCTGCAGCCGCAGACCCATGACACCATACTACTACAAGTTTACCTCAGTCTAAAAATGAATGGATATTATACACTTAGTCACAACAGTTGTTTTAATCACTGATGAATATACAAAAAAGAATTTCTTGACTTTAAAATGTTTTGCTTGAAAAATTAAAGTAAGCTAATTTTCATTAGCTCAATCCTTTTATCCCAATATCTACTGCAGATTAGCACTGAAACCCACCCCACACTCCCTTTTCTTTTGTTCTTACCTGAAGGATGTGTTCTCGAGCTCTTTCATCACTTCTAGTCTTGTACTTTCCTGGGTCATCTATTTCACCTTTATTACGCCCCCATGTCACAGTTGGTGCTGGCTCTCCACTAACCATAGCTTTGAAAAATGCTTTTTTACCTGAAATAATGAAATCAAATGATAGTGATGCAGGTGTTAATAAGTTTGCTGTATTGTTGTTGTCAGTTTCGCTGGCTGTGCTTGTTTTTCTACCTTCTTGGACAGTCACATTCATTGGTTTGCGGGTGAAGTCGGGTGTCGATTTTCCTGGTGGCAGTTGCTCCACAATCTGTGTGATCATAACCCCGGGAACCCTGGACCTTTTCTTGATAGGCACTGTCAAGAGAAGGAAAAGTGTTTAACAGCATAGCTGTGTGATGCTATGAATGTAAACGTGAACACAAAGCCCGCTAGCGACAGAAAAAACATAGATGCTACTAATGCGTGTGTCAGCAGAGTATATATTATTTAGAACATTAAAAAAGTTCTGACTTAAACCATACTATTGGGTAATGGTGAAGTATGTGAACAAATCAGTCAGTCTATGCTCAGTTCAAATCTAAAATACATGAAAAGTTGAGAAAAAATTGACTGTACATGGTTAAAGTATTTAAAGTTGAGCTGCATAATCTGTCTTGTCGTATATATAAGACCCAGTATTTTTTTTTTTTTTTTACTTCTCTCCAAATGGTGGTTGAGGCATCTTCACCACTGCTTTTTCATTTGGTGGCAGTTTCACACTGGAATTTCACAAGAGGTCACCATTTCCTTACTTTTGTTAACAGTACAGCTAGGTCATGGCAAAATCTTGAAATATCTTAAACTCATTGACAAAGCTGAAGTTTGGATTCTACACATTTTTTTGTGTTGGGTTTTATTAATTTAATGTAAATCTTTGGCTAAATGCTTAATGTATGTACAGATTTTTGGAGTACTTTTATTTTAAAATTAGGCAGTTTTAACCTTTCAGTAAGATAATTTTTCATTTATTTATATTTTATTTGAACCAAAACGTGGCATAAACCAGTAGGAATGTATGCAAAAACATACACGCCGTGAAATTGTTATTGTAAAAAATTGCAATAAAAATTGTGTCTTGGACAAGTTCTAAGTGTATCTATTTAAGAAGTCATCATAAAGTTGAAAAGTCAGCAGATCGAATCTAAGTTTTAGGATCTGTTACTGTATTAAACACTAACTATATTCTTTGAGAGAACAAAAAAGACACCTGACATATTATTCAGTTTTTTTTGTCTTCGCTCTCATCCAGAATTTGTAATGTAGGATGGCACAGACATGTTATGGAGCACTAAGTTTATCTAACAGGTACTAAGTAAATACCTGGTGTTTATCTCAGTTGCATTAAGCACTCTGGGACATTTAGTATGTGTTTACTGTTGCGTTTATAGTAACTACCATAATTCAGTATATATAATCAAAACTGTCTGAGCATCATTGTAGTATTTTTGTTTTGTTTTTTAGCTATATTAAACCATGTTTATTTATTAACATGGTTCACTCAGCAATTAAACCATTGCTAAATGAACTTTGTATATTGTGTACATTATCGAAATAAATTAACAAACAAACAAACAAACAATGCTTTGTTGGCTTTGTTACCAAACCATGCCATAGTTAAATATGGAGATATCAATCATAATCAGATTTATTCAGTGAGGAGAACAAACCCAAAACCTATCAGATATGGCGTATCCAGGGCTAACTTCTTTGGTCATGCCTTCTGTGAGTCACTTTTAAATTGTCTTCTCTGTATATTTTTTTTTCAGTGGCCTTACCATAGTTTGAGTGCATTTATTTAATATTCATCAAACTGTATGTGTAATCTCTAAAGGGGTTGATGCACGTGCTTATATCATCTGGATACAGGCAAGATTCTTATGACCTTGTTCCTCGAGCATATTTCACACATAATCCAGCAGGAGAGCATGTTTCCCTTTTTTTCTGCATGGCAATTACTACATGAAGAACCTTTGGATTTTTGGCAGCAGGAAACTTGACAACACATTCAGTAAGAACTTGTTGGCTGTATAAAGTAGATATTCCCGCTCTAAACCCTGCTAAACCATATCCTTACTTTTTATAATGTCCATTCATTTCTTTCTTACTTTCATCTTCACAAGTGAAATCAGAGTGAACATGTATGTCAGTTTATTTTAATACTGTAGACTTTGCAGATTATCCTTCATTTGCAAAAGAAAACTAAAATATCTCATTTACAAAGTAATAATTCAGACCCTGTGCTGTGGCACTTTAAATTGTAGTAAGAGGCATCCTTTTCGATTTAATAATCCCTAAAATGTCTTTAGAACTAGATGGGAGTCCAGCTGTGATATAAACGGATTATGGAGCCATAGGCCCTGGGCAGTGAACCCCCCCTCCCCACACCCACAAATTATTCAGTGCGAGAGTAGCGGACTGTACAGCAGTGCAGAAAGAATTATTATTCCTAATTGTTATTCATATAATTTTTCCAAAATTAAATCTGTGTCATAACCATAGGGAATTTTGCATTAAACAGTAAAGTCAGGCAATACCAGAAGCAAACACAAAAATGGTCAGTTTAGTTCAGATACAGATGACCAGTATGACAATTAAACATCAAAACATATAAATATATGCATGGAAAAAAAAATCATAAAACACCTCATGATAGTGTAAATAATGTCTATCCTCAACCTCCAGTTTTTTAGTGGATGTGCTTGCAGTTGCCATGAGAGAAAGTGTGCTCCGAGTCTTTTTTGCAGCATTTGTTTTCTCAGTTCATTTTTATCCTGGATGGAAGCAAAAATGACTGCTCTCTGTTACAGCTACCCACAGGCAGAATCAGCAACAACTGCAGCACAACAGTAATATTTGAAAACATTTATTGCCGTCTGTAGTTCAGAATTATCTTGAGCAAGCCAGCTGGGGTTTTATTATCTCCAGGCTTGATGAATGATCTAAACTGAATTAGCTGATCACCCAAGGTGTGATGTAGGTCAGATGGGTGTGTAGCCTGCAAAATGTTGTAAGAGCAGTGAGCTTGTCTATTGTGAAACACTGGTATACTACAAAGCTGGACCATTTATGATTTCAGTCTCCTTTGGCTCTGTTTTATTAGGGAATAGCTGTTCATGGTTTGTATTTGTATTTCGATGAGAGTTAAGTAGTCTGATCCTGAATGATAGTCAATCCTACCTACGGGTACAAATAAAGAACCTAAACCTGAATCTCTTTACTTCCCATGGTAGACTTGCCAGACTCAGCAGCTGTTGCTTTTTATACAAGCTCGAAATTTATGATATTTATAATATAATATATAATTTACATTTTTCATACTTACCAAAGGCTTTTGGGTCCTGGTTTGTTTTTGAACTCATGGCAATGTTTGATTGTTGATTATCAGATCAGAGGTGCGATCCTTGTGTGGCTGAAGTACAAACAAAGACTGTCACTGTTGTGTTCCTAATTTTTTTTATGCCTTTTCATGCTGTCATTATAATCAAAGCTGATTTCATTAGTATTAAAAAGCCTTACATCTACTCACCGGCCACTTTGTTAGTTACACCTGTTCAACTGCTTGTTAATGGAAATATCTAATCAGCCAATCACATAGCAGGAAGCCAATGCATTTAGGCATGTTGAAATGATCAAGACAACCAAGTGAAGTTCAAACTAAGCATCGGAATGGGGAAGAAGGGTAACTGAATTGACTTTGAATGTGGCATGATTGTTGGTAGCAGACATGCTGGTCTGAGTATTTCAGAAATTATTTACAGAGAATGGTTCAAAAAGGAGAAAAGTGAGCTTCAGTTCTCTAGGTGAAAATGCTTTTTGATGCTAGAGGTCAGAGGAGAATGGCCAGAGTGTTTCAAACAACTGAACATTGTTTAAAAACACCACATTCTAGCTGAGTATTGTCACTGAGCATATCCAACCATTTATGGCCACTGTGTACACATCTTTTGAAAGCTGCTTCTAACCAGGTATCGTGTCACAAAGCCTAAATTATTTCAAACTGTTTTTTTTAAACATGACAATGAGTTCACTGTACTTAGTCTCCACAGTCACCATATCTCAATCCAACAGAGCACGTTTAGGATGTGGTGGAATAGGAGATTTGCACGGACGTGTAGTTGACAAATCTGCACTAACTCTGTGATACTATCGTGTCAACATGAGCCCAACTTGGTCCTAGCAAGATGTAACTAATGATGTAGTGGGTGAGTGGATATTGTGTTTTATACATTTTATACAAATTTAGCTTTGAATAATAATGAAAGAAAGTTGCTGCATGTTGACATAATAAAAAGGGTACTGCTTTCAGTACTCACAGTTCATGTTGTCCAATATGACCAAATTCATCCTTTATGTATTTTCTTTATGTCTCCCTTAGATCTACATAATCAGTAGTTTGCAGGAAACTTGAACAAGGTTTTGTTTATCTGGTATTTATTTATTTTTTGCAGGCAAGTAATTTCTTTAGCTAAGATTATTAAATCGATTTCATAAAGGAAACATCTAGAAGAAAAGCAAATATTCCTATAATTATTATTTTTTACTGCGGCAAAAATAATAAGAAGTCTTAGTATTTCTTTTCTTTTGCAGTCACAGTTATTGTCATTCTCACTTAACCATTCTTTTCCAGTAGCTGCTAGTGTGGTAAGAATCAAGGGCACCTAGAAACAGAGCCATGGGCAACTAGAGTTTGAGAAATCCTGCCTTCAAGCATCTTCTCATGTATCATTAAACTGGGAATTCCTTGACTTCCTTGATGCGTGACTTGTGCAGACAGTTGGAGACATGCTGGGACACTGTAAATGGGGAATGTGAAATCCCACCTAGTGACTCACTCCACCCAGTTGCCCGTGGAGTCGGGTGGCTGTGCCAACAATTTAACTACTCAGGATCCAAACATAGAAGAGAGCTGAATGTGTTTATATCAAAGCAACAAGGTGATGAAGTAATCTGTATATCTTTTTTTTAATGCCATCAATACTTAAAACTGCTCTTTTGCTTCATAATACTTATTAGGGATATCTCTGTGTAGGTTCTTAGTCATCCAGGTCATGGCAGTCTCAATAGCTTGAAAAGAAGACGACTGCACTTCTTTAAGTCTAATTTAAAAATAAACTTCAACTTCAGAACAAATTTTCTTAAGTGAAAGTAACAGTGGATAGTAAACCAAAGAAATGTTTAGTAGAGGTTATTTTTAATCTTTAAGTTAGTTCAGTAATTATTTTAATGGCTATAGAGCTGAGAGGCTTTTAATTAGAACAAAATGGACCTTATATCAAGATTATGGCCATAAGGCTTTTCATGCAGTTTTTCATTTTTAGAACCATAAAAGAGACACTGAAAATGTGAAAAAGGATATCCGACCTTCATCTACAACCCAGAACAAAGCTTAAGCTTTGATGTGTCACAATGTCTGTAGTTCAGACTTAGTTTATAGATTCAGTCCTTTGCAAGTCATGGGAAGCCAATTGGAAAAGTCACATTCCTCAGTTAAATGTCAGTCATTGTTGAGATCTTAAATTTTTGTTAGGACTGATCTCAAAAGGTCAGTTAATGTTTCTCCTTTTCATAGAATTGTTGTAGAAATGGATTTTTGACTATATTGCATTAAAGGTTTTACTACTACACAAGAAGATAACATTGCAGGAAGACATCACTTCGATATAGCAATTAACATTTTTTGCACTGATATATATAAATGGTAATACATCACTAAGTCATACAATCTCCAGGATCTTTGTCTTCTGTTTTTCTGTGTTCAGTAATATTTGACTTCTATAGCAGCTGAAAGTATCTTGATGATTTTCTTTATTAAATTATGTTTGGGACATTATTCTAGGTCTAAATTTACAGGCTAATCATGTCATGTGTTAAACGTTTATAGGGCTGAAACATATCTAGAACTAGAATGCACTTTCAGTCCTAATATAGGTCTTATCAAATAATACCTTTTTGGTGTGCCATAGTTATAAAATAGTACTAAAAGTCTTGCCGAATTTGCTTGCTTGTTAAAAACACTGCATAAGAATTTCAGTCAAACTTCACATTTAATATATTAGCGTAGTCGTTGTTTTGAGACGCTGACTAAAATTACTAACACGAGTTTTTTCTAATAAAATATAAGTTGTACTCACTTTTGGTTCTTTGTCGTCTCTGATCAGTTATCCGCCTTCAACTTGTACTCTTCTCACTATCCAATATTTCAAAGGTGACACCCCTTTTTGTTCGGTGATAAACATTTGGAGCACATAGAAACCCCTACATGGATAGTTGGTAAAAACCCATATTACAACACTGGTAAAGGGTGGAGGCTCATCTTACACATCTCTATGAAAGCGATCACTTTGCAGTTGTCACTGGAAATACATTATGACTGTTCATTCAATCTGGCATTGGAGATACTGAGTCAACACTTTTCAACCATTACTGTTGAGAATATAAAAATCCCATCAGCACTGTATATTAATATGAAGATTTAAATTGCATCGGATTCCAGAATATTCTCATTAATTACAATTGCATTAGAGATGGTTATTACCTTACTCCATGGTTCAAGGTTCAGACTTATAATGCACATGTAGTAATTTCATTTTACAGGCAAACCATCTAACTTAAAGGTTTTGACTGGCAGCTTCACAACATCTATAGTAATATGATCACTGTACTATAGACTTTATTGGTCAATAAACATTAACATGAGACATTTTATTTGGTAAAATAATCTCTAATTGATATGAACAGACTGACCGTTCCAATAGGCCGCTAAATGTATCAGCAGAAATTCTCACAGCGTGCCTTTAGTATTTGAGAGGTCACACTGTGTCTGCTTTGGCATTATAAAAAGATGGTTGCTTGTGGTGTTGGTGGTATGTTGGACTCTGTGTACTGAGCAGAGGTTAGCAGTCAGAGGTTAAACAAGCATGTCATATCATATGACTCAACTGCAAGAAAACTCTGTTGACATCAGTGGAGACGCACAGGAATATCACCACTGGCCTGACAATGGAAGGAAATGCAGTAAGGACTTTTACATAATCTAGTAGACGTTTACACAATTTCCTTAGATATTAATAAAGTATTCTGATTCTGAGACATGAAGCGGTGTTAATATAAGATCATTGCTGCATTAACTATACACTGCTAAATGAACAGGTTAGCTCTAGTACGGTAACTATTCTGATTGTTTATGATTACGTTCAACATGGACTTCTTTCATAATAGTTTTACAACACAAGATAAAATGGAAATCGATGTCTTATTTTTAGATCTACATGAACAACTATGTAAAGGCATTTTTCAATTATCATTTTCAAATGGATGCATGTGGGAATTAAATGAAAATGTACACTTGGATCGTAAGTGCTTAATGTAGAACTGTGACGTGCATGTTGTCATGGGTTCACAAATTGGAGCCATGTGGCGCTTGAAACCCATGTAATGCTCTGCACCAGTGAAAAATAGAAAAGGTTTTCAATAAAACAAAAATCAGTGAGAAGGCAGAACGCTGAGTACACATCAGTTTGTTGATTTATTGCAGTTACAATTTGACAGATGTTTTTATACTGAAGATTTCCACTTCACTCATTTTAATAGTTATTATTACCAGTGACAGGGTAACAATTGTAAGTATTGCACTTCAGACACATCAAATGAGTTTGCACTAAAAGTATATTATTTCTGTTATATAGCAAACCAAAACATCCATTCATTTTATTTCTGTATTTTCCACAGGATCTCAGTAAGAAGAAAAGATCCACAAAGGTTTGTTGCCAATTAATCTGTTTAAGAAAAAAAAGAAAGAAGCAAAACAGTCATAAGAATAAACCCTTCATCACAAGCTACAAAAATATAATAATACTCTTAAATAACGCTTACCTCTGACAAAAAGTTTAGTGGAACACTCTGCCTTGCCAAAAGAGTTAACTGCGACAACCTTATATTCCCCACTGTCCTTCGGCCGAACTCGGAGAATATACAGGGAGCAGACGCCAAAAGAGTTGGTGATGTAGTAGTTATTGTCTGAGTTGATGCAGATGTCATTCAGGTACCAGGATACAGTTGGGGTAGGATATCCTCTAACAGCACATGTCATAAAGAGTTGATAACCTTTAGGTGGTGTGTGGACTTTCAAAGGGACCAAGATAGATGGAGGTCTCTCAAAGGAGACCTCTGCTGAAATAACTCCATTTGAAGTTACTGGAACTTAAAGAGAAGGAGTGTTCAAAGTTAGTATTTAAAGTCAGATCATAATAATGTCAATAAAGATCCAAGAATATTTGCAAAAAATAGCAGCATTATAACAGTTTTACATATCCACTGCAACCCTGAACTTTTCTTGACAATATGTGGTAGAGCTCAATGTGAGAATACATATCCTGTCAGCTCCCTAATGCAGTCTGTGCCTGTTTGTCTGGGAAATGTCAGAGTCAGTGTATGTAAGAATAAAGCTAGTAATCATCTGGAGAATTTACAGTGATGCTGAAGAAGTTGTCATTGTATGGTGTCCCACACATGATGCAGCTAAACAATTAAACAAAGCCTTTATGTTGTGTGCTAAATTTGAGAAAGGACGACTTCATAAGTGTGGTGACCCTGCCCAGTCTGCCTGCTGTGTGTTTTTTGAGGTTGGCGGGGAATAAGGTAAGGTAGTTTCTGAGCAGGAGCACAACTGTTCGCTAATTGTTTTAAAATGCATGGTAGCTATTGTTCTCTCTTGTCCCACCAGGCAAGTATATGTTTTGCTTAGGTTTGGTTTTGGGTTTAATTTTTTTTTCTTTTTAAAGATCATGGACTTTCTTTTTAGTTTAATTTAATTAAATAAATTCTTCTAAACTCCTTTATCTATCAGGCTCAGGAAGTGTAAGTATACATTGGCATAATTAATAAAATGTCTCCCATTCTTTTAAGAAAACTGAAAAACACATCACACAAACAAATCAGAATAATGCAATCATTAAACAAGACATAGCAATAAAGAAAATGATGAGATGATTTCTGTTTAAAAAATGTATGTACTGTACTTGTAGTTCTTAATACAATGTATTTCCCACTTTTAACTTGCAGTCTTTTGTAATATGTGTGCATGAGTAACTCAGATGTTATTTATTATTATTTATTTCTATCAGGATGTCTAAACCTGTCATGGTATGTGAACTGCCTGGTTCTCCCAACATTGTAAGCAAATTATAATTCAAAAATTCAAATTAAAGATTTCAAGAATAAAGTAGCCAGAATACAAAACAGTCTACTGTCCAGATGTTTGGACAAATTATGTCTGCATATTTTGGGAATATGAATGTTATTTCTTTAAACCTCTGTCCCCATAATTCCCCAGCTTGGGTTAGCCAGGCGGGTTTAAATACACGAGGAGAACCTCTGAATCATTCTAATAGTTTGATTGTTCTTGATTGTTCAAATCAAACCTCTTACGGTATTATTATTATTGTAGGTTGTGTATGTGTGCGCCTACAGTGATGACAATAGAGTTTAAATGACATGTCATTTAAATGTCATGAAAATGTTTGTTTCCGACAGATGAGCTGTTATGGACCCTGGAAAGCACCTAAATTATCAAACTAATGCACACTATAGTTTAGCTCACCGTTATGGCATAATCAAAATAACTAACCCACCTTTATTGATGTTGGTGCCCCACGTAGGTGACGGAGATGGATCTGACAGTCCCATATCATTCTTGGCATATATTTGAAAATGGTACTCTATCCCAGGAAGGATGTTGATAGCTGTGTATGTGTTAGTGAGTAGACGGTCTGCTATAGTTTTCCAAACTCTGTTGAGGGAGTCGTGTTGAGAAACCATGTAGTACAGGCGGTCATCAAGCTCCTGGTCTGGTGAGGGAGCCCATGATATCACTAGTTTTCCATGTACTGTTTGCTCTAGCTCCACAGGCCCTGGAGCCTTGGGTTCATCTAGCAACAAATAAAATAAGTTACAGAAAGTGGGGAAATTATTTTGCTAATACTCTGGTTAGGTTGGCAAATTGAATAACGATACAGTCTATTATATATTTCACAAAGTACTAATTACAGAAACTAGTAGTGACACAACCTGTTTTACATTAATCATAGGCTGATATCCATGTCCTTACCTGTGACTCTAAGGTCGATGTCAAATGAAGCCTCACCCATGGAGTTTTTGGCTTTAATAGTGTAGATGGCTGAATCTGAGCGCTTTGAATGTGGAATAACAAGCTGAGACGTTCCCTCTGTATTTATGATATTAATCCACGCAGATATTTGCTCATCATCTTTCAGCCAAGTGATCTGAGGTGGAGGTTCAGCCTGAAGATATCAATATCAGATAAATTACCTAAAATGTGAGGTAAATCTTCTCTTGTCATGCTGTGGTGACCTCACAAGTCAAAAATATGACAAGGGAAGTAAATGCAGAAAATACTGGCATGACAGATTAAAGGATGAAAAACTACTTGGAAACCTGATGTTAGGTTCACTCATACCTCAAAGCAAATTTTGACACGAGCAGAATTTCCTGCTCTGACAACAATGAAGTCCTCTGGATCCTTAAAACAAGGTCTCACTGGATAGAAAACACATAACATTCAAATTCATGTGGGAAAAAAAATAAAATCACTGCTCTGGATAACTAAAGTAATAATTTATATTCACACTGAAGCATGTCAACACTTACTGTTGGGATTCTTTGCGCACACCATTGGAGATGGAGGGCTTGGATCTCCAGATCCTGACTCATTAATTGCTGTAACCCTGAACTCGTACTCTGAACCCTCAGAGATATCTTTGACTGCGTACTTTATGTCTGGAAAAATATGATTAATGTCAAGATAAAAGAGTAGATAAAAAAAAAAAAAATTAGGAGTAGAAATTATTTTTGGTTTACAAACCTTCAATAGGTTCATTAACTGCATTTAGGGGAATCCACTCATTTGTGTCCTTCTTTCGCTTCTCCACTTGGTACCCAATGATCGGCACTCCTTTGTCATCCTCTGGAGGGGTCCAGGTCAAGTTGATACAGGTTTTTGAGGCACTTACCACTTTAGGAGCACCAGGAGGACCGGCGAGTACTAAAAAATAGTAAGAAGTCTAATTAATTAAATACTCTCGTCATTAATATTTAGGAGATACTTAAATTAATCAAAGACATATGCAAGCAGTTTCTCTTAGCCCTATAATGCCCTGTGTATCATATTTGATACATGAGTCTCTGAGACCTCCATCTCATTAACATGATCAATACTTGCCATAATTTTGAAATGTTGTGGACAAAACTTTTTTTTTTGGGGGTCTAAAATTAACATTGTTGTTAACAAAAAGTTGCCAAAAATGCCCAATGTCTCAAATGCAATACAACAAATATATAATAAATATATAATAAAAATATATCATACACAACATGATATAGCAAAAAAAAAAGTGGATTTTGTTATAAGGGTTAATAAACATCTCAGTTCCAAAAAAATCAGAATTTTCTGGATATTTTTTGGTGGGTTGGATCTTACAGGGTTAAACACCGAGTATTAATTCCAGCCATGATAAAATGTGAGATTTCTATAGTAGCTGTTCCAATGATTTAATTTAAAGCAATCACAAGACCTATGTGAAGGCATTTTCATTTGGATTTGCTAAGAAACACTAAACAAGATTTCATTTTTCTACACTCACTCATTATGCCAGCCATTATGCTTTCAGCTGTCTCCAGGGCATCACTAATACCCTCAGGGTTTTCTGCATAGATGCGATAGTTGTATTTCTTTCCATGTGTCACATTCCTGTCTCTGAAGGAGGTCTTGTCCGCTGAGACATCTCCAAGTTTTGTCCACAGACTCTGCCCTGTCTGCTGCCGTTCTATAATGTAGTGGGTTACAGCCGATCCTCCATCGTCTTTGGGAGGGTTCCATTTAATCTCAATTATTGATGAGGTAGTTTCAACGGTCTTCACTGGACCCTCTGGTAGACCAGGTCGATCTAGACATCATGTTAAATTTTAAACGTAAGTATGGGAGTTATCAAATACTAGAAAGTTTATTGCTTTACCCTTTAGTACATCTCATTTTCTCATGTATTTGTCTTTGTTTCCATACCAAGCACAATAAGCTCAGATGTGGCCTCTACGGCTCCAAATGGGTTTTTCAGCTGGATCTTTATTTTCCCTGTGTCTATCCGCAGGCAGTCTCTGAACAACAGGCGGCTGTGATTGCGCTCCCTCACAATCTTAACTCCTCCTCCATCTTTGAGCTCAGTGCCATCCTTGAACCAGTTGACCTCCAAAGACTCCTGAGGAGGAAAGGGCATCTTGAAAGCAGCATTTTGTCCCGCTCTTACTATCACAGGTTTGGAGAACTTGTGAAGGTCATCTGGATCAAATTCAGGTAGATCTATGAAACACAAAGCACAAGTTCGTTTTAAAGCTCTGTAACTGTTTTTCCATTTAATAGAAGTGTAACAGCGAGAGAAAGTATATTATACCTCCAACTGTAACCTTCCCTTGTGTGCTGTGTTCCCCTGATGTAAACTGATAAACTCCAGAGCTGTCATCACTGCAGCTTTGAATTCTTAGCTTATGAGAATTTCCATCTTTGGTTATGGCTATCCCAGCACCTGAGTTTAACTAAAAAGGAAAGTAAAAAAAGCAAAAAAGAAGCAAAGGGAAAGTACCTGATATGGCAGTTTTGTTGACACAACACTTTAAATTTGTTATATAAAATTAGTTAACGATAGGTAGAGTTTTCATGTTTTTCATAATATTGACTTATTCCAAATGCTTTCTAAAATTGAAAAATATAGATTTAATAATACTTATTCATTGGCTTTACCTGCTTTTCATCTTTGAACCAGGTGCCATCACTGTCAATGTTCATCTTCACTTGTAATTCAGCTGATTTTCCTCGAAGGGCATAAATATTAGAAAGTCCAGAGGTAATTCCTGGCTCTAGGAAACATAAATGCAGTTAGACTCCTCTTGGCATGCTTTGCGATGAAGCTTTGTCTTTAAAACTGCATGCATATTGAATAAAAACAGAAAACATACAGTCTTTAAATGTTTCATTTTTATTAATTTAAGTAATCAGCTATGTTTAAATGAAGGTGATGTTTTGGAAGGTTTTTCTAGAATTCTTCAATAGTTTGACAAGTTTGTGAAACAAACAAGTGGCCATATCTGGGGATGGAAAATTAAGACAACACAGGGGTGCCAAAAGTTGCAGTTACTGGCTCCAAAAACAAGAAAGTCCCTATAGACTCCCAACTTAAAATCCACTTTAGGCCTGCATAACACAGACTGAAAATCCTCAGTGAACCCCTGGTAACCACCAGTCGTTAGGGAAAATGTGTGTTCCTCAGCCAGCTTGTGAGTAAAAAGTGGCTGCTGTACCAGACACCTTTTTGGAATTACTTCGGTTGCTAGCAGATTGCTGCTGTTGCTCATTGTTTATAGGAGCTGTCTACAAACACTAACGCTAACTAACCAGTGAGCGGTAGTGAAAAACTTGAAAACATGCAACACAAACTCATGTCTGCAAACCTGGTGACCACTACAAGAAATATGTGACCAGTGTGCTTGTCAACAAGGGTTCCTCCACCAACTACTAAGTCATTTTTTTGCTTGGGTATCAAATACTTATTTCACTCAATGAGTTCCAGACCAAGGGTGACTGTAGGTCATTTTATATTTCTTCCATTTCCTAATAAATGCACCAACAGTTGTCACATTCTCACCAAGCTTCTTGTTGATGGTCTCATGGCACATTCCAGCCTTTAGCAGGTTTTATTGATTCACTGATTGAGTTGTAAGGGACCAAATACTATTTCGCTCAATGACATGAAAATCAGTTTATAACCTTTATGTAATGTGTTTTTGTTTTTTTCCCCTTCTGGATTTTTGGTTGGTATTCTGTCTCCCTGCATTAAGAAAATAAGCAGGGGATCGAATAATGATTTCCTCCACTGTGTTGTAAGTAAATAATTATATATTCATGTTAATGTGTTATTTTTTACACTTCTGTTAAAGTCGTGTAAGCTACTATATAGTTATTTTATTAGTCTTTTTATATTGTTAGTACTGTAGCGCTGTTTCAGTTTTAAATATCTGGCATACCTGCATGTGCAAGTGCTCGATTTAGCATTTCACCACCACTGGTTTCCTCAGGTGAGTGGGCTGATGGCAATAACAACAGTAAGTGATTTAAACTTCTTTTTTCTTCTGCTCGTGATCCTGACTGTTTCCATTTTATGTCTTACCACTCCCGAAGTCTCTGGCAGCTTCTCCTTTTGATGTTTCATCTGAAGAACCTATGTGTGATCACAGACAGTATGAGAATGTATTAGATTCTGAACTATTATTCTTTGTTTATGGATGAATTCAATGACTTGCAACTCAGTTTCAGTGTTTTCATTTTTTTGTCATTATAAAAATACTGATTTTACTGAAAAAAAATGTAAAGTCAGCTAACTCTATCCTTGAAGAGGTAGTTAATCACATAATGAACTGATTACATTATGAAGTAGAGCCAAAATATTACCTCACTAGCAGTTTATATTTACATTTTGGCAAATGTTTAAATAAATAATACTTTTAAATATTTAGATGTAAGAAGGACTGAAGTTCTCAAAGTAATTTTAGGATCTTACTAGTGCTTGTTGCCTCCACAACTGGTGGATGTGAACCTGTCATTGTTGGTTCATTTACCACTCCTCATCAACCATAAAAAAACAAGTCAGAGGTTGATAGATTAACACTTTATAATAACCCATATAATATGCAAATTCAAACAAAAGTTCGCTAACCGCATACACAACATAATATTCATATGAAAAGATACATCACACTTATGACAATAATATTACAGACCATGCGTCTTAACTAACATGACATTTTGTCTCTCTTTGTTCATTTAAAACCACTTCTGGGCATTCTTACTTGGTTTGGAAGCTGTAGATCCAGCCACAACCGAAGTGTTAGTGGGTGCAGCAGGTGGAGGTGCAGCCTCTTCAGAAGCTTTAATTTGCTCTTTCCTTTCCTGTTTCTCCTTTTCTAATTTTGCTTGTTGCTCTTTGGCAATTTTCTGTAAATCCTGCCCAGATCCCCCTGCCCTTGTTGTTTTCCTTGCTGTTTTTTTACCCTTTTGTGCATCTTTATCAGCTGAATTGGGAAAGAAAATTAGATTTGTGACAGTGTGCACTTAATGAAATTGTATTTTATGTCATGAACTCAATAATAGATTAAATTTATCTAATCTTTCAAAAAATGTTGTCAGTTAATTATATAATATATTATTAGATAGCCTTTTGGTGGGAGATAATATACCTTCAATGACAAGCCAAGCACTGCAAGATTTTATCCCTGCACAGGCACAATAAATTCCTTTATCTGCAACCATGCAGTCTTTAACCACCAGCCTGTGAATGAGCTTGTCTTCTGAAACCTCAATGTCATATTTATCTCCCTGTTCCAGTGGCATATTTTTGCCAAACCACAAAATCTTGGAAAAGGGGTTTGACAAGACACACTCAAATATGGCATCTTCTCTCTCTTTTGCCTTTACTTCCTGAATTTTCACCAAGAAATCCACCATGGGGACTGAAAAATAAGACATTTGTTTATTATACTACATGAATGGCAATCAAAATTATTGTCTTTATTTCAACATCCTTCATTTTGTTGTGTCATGTGCAATTGTAAAAATGCTTACTTTTAAAATCAGTGGAAAACATATTGACATCCTCAACATCCAACTGATATAGCCCAGCATCATCTGGCATTAGGTCTCTCATGCTGAAAATATACTTTTTTCCAATTTTCTTAAGACTGTGCTTGAGCTTATCACCCAGTTCTTTTGTGTAAGGGATCATTTCACCATCCTGTGGAGTGTATACATACATTGTTATTTTCCTAGGCATTGTTGAAATTGTACTTGCATAGCACAATGTAGCTGCAAGATGATAGCAAAACAAAACAGAAAAAAATCTTATTTGATTAAATGTTGATAGCATTATAACAGGATTTCATAAAAAAAAGAGTAAAAACTCTATACCATAGCTGCATATCTAATGTTTAAACATAAAAACAATTAATCCAAAGGTGGTTGTCTGGTACATATAATCTAATCATCTTGATGTATCTTTTCAAGCACTGGTCATATTATAGCTGTGGTATTTCGGGGTGGTCCTAGAGGATGACTCCTTTCCTTCTATCATGGTCTAGTAAAGTTGGGATTTTATTCCATCACTTACCTTGTACAGGAATATAGAGCTGCTTTGATCAATGAGGTCCATGTCTATCTCAAAGGATGCAGTACCATCTGCATTGACCTGAATAGGTCTCAGATTAGACAGGCTTTTGACAAACTGGGACAAAAACAGAAGAAGTAATAAAAGGAAAGCAAACAGACATTTTTGTTTTTGCAACAAAATAGCTTTTTTTTTTCAAGAATAAACTTATAAACAAATTTAAGCTTGTATAGTCAACATCAAACCTTATAAAGGAAGTAAAAAAGAATTATGAACCAAATCACAGACCTGTGCTTGTTCTTCCTCCCTTTCTTTCTTCATTTCGTTTAATTTCTTGAGCATCCAACGATAGTCAGTTACCCCAAACTCTGCACAGATTCTCTCATAATCTTTCTTGTCAGCGCTAAGTAAAAGCTCCCAAAATTTTGGATCTATTTCTCCCTCTTTTTTCTCAGGTTGCTCGGATTTGGGATGAACCTTGCTGGAAATAGATATAGTAAACCATTTGTAAATCTATAGATGATGCATGGTGATCAGTAGACTAGCTCAGTCCCACCTTTTCCTTTTTAGAACAGTCTTAAAATCCCCTTCTATTGCATCAGCTGCTCGCTGTTGGGCTTTGTTCTTTTTGAAACCCACTAGAAAGTAAAAAAGATGATACATTATCAACTATGTAGGAAAAAGGACCTATGGTAATGGAATGACAGAAATAGCCTTAAGTGTAGAAGTATCAAATTTGGCAGACTCTGCATGCAGACTCAAATACATGCAGATTTAATAACTCTGTGGTTGCTTTCATCACAATATATTGCCATATCCATACAAAGCAATTAGTCCTTACCTTCAATAACATTTAAAACAACTGTGACCATGGCTTTTCCATATTCATTTGTGGCAAAGCATTTGTAGGTATCTGCTTGATCTGGGGCAACATTTGGCATCTGGATGGTAAAAGATATGCTGAGTGTAATGGACCTAGATAATTAACATCCAAATGTGTTAAATATTATTTTGATCTAATTGATCACAATTCATGATGTGAAAGTCGATAATGTGGTTATTATTGAGATTTGTATAATTTTACTTTTTGTATGTATGTAAGGATGGATGTATGGGACAACAAAGATTTGGCTGTGATGTAATCAAATATCTTTGTCTTCTAGCTTATCTTTTCAATATCTTTTCAATATGCTTCTCCTTTATGTGAATATGTTGCTTTATAGTTTTACTGTATCACTTGCCTCAAATGTATGCTCATTGGAATTGGGATCGTATTTACTCTGGTATCGGGAAGTATCAGACACATCTCCATTATTTCTGCTCCATGTTACAGTTGGCGTTGGGTCTCCAATGACAATAGCTTTAAAAAAAGCAAATTTGCCTGTAAAAAAGGAAAGGAAAAAAAAAGACAGGTCACTCCCTGGAAACAGTGAAGAGATCCAAATATATACTGTGACATTTAGTATGCATATTAAATTGAAATGGGTGAACAGTACCTGTTAACGCATTCACATTACAGAGGCAAAAAGATCATTTGTGTTATGCAGAATAGATTTGGTAACATTGTCACTTCTGCAGATGTTTAGTCATGGTTTGTGCAGTTCTACTGATACAGGTTTCTTGGTGTTGAAAGGCAGACTTTTTCTTTGGGCAAATTGAATTGATCTAATCCATTTAAGTGGAATCACATACGTTTTGCCTTGGGATGTTTTTTCCCCTGAATATTAATGTTTAAAATGATTATTTTTTTTTGCTATGAAACATACCCTCTTGGATGGTCAAAGCAATTGGCTTGCGGGTGAAGTCTGGATGGCTCTTTCCCTCTGGCAGCGTCTCGATAAACTGTGTAATCATCACCCCAGGGACCTTAGATTTTTTCTTGATCCCAGCTGTCAGCATTGGAAAATGAAATGTCAGTGACAATACATTTGACACTTGGAGCAAGGAAAAGGATGAAAAACATAGCTGTAATTGTATTCACCATCAAAATCTGTTGTTTTGTAAGCAAGCCTACTTAAACCATTGCTGAAAACACATTCTATTGCTTGACATTTTAAAATGTTAATGTTACTCAGCTGAGTTATATGCTAAATGTAGGTAGCTTTTGCGTTTCAGTCAGATTTATCTCTTTTACATCTTCTGTATGAATCCAGATTTAAAATTCAGCCTGAGAACAGATATTTAGTAATGCATCTACATATTCACACAAATTGCATGCATTCTTAGAAGTATATCAAGAAATCCATTGCATATGAGTTCTTGATGCCTTCATGAGCAGTAGGTAGATAAACAGCTAACATTTTTTTCTATTGCTTTCCTTACCTTCTTTACCACTGCACTTCTCATTAGACATATGTTCAACTGACCAAAAAACAAACAAACAAGCTGCAGCATATTTGATGAATGGTTATGCTATATGACTATTTAGGAAGTAGTATCAATATATTATGTGCACTGTAACAGTTACAGTACACATTCCTATTCTATATTGCTACTGCTTATCAATGAACGTGTGTGTGTGTGTGTGTGTGTGTGTGTGTGTGTGTGTGTGTGTGTGTGTGTGTGTGTTAAACTTGTAATGTTGTCTGCTTGATGTATGGTATAGCCTTATAGGAGGAATTAAACAGACAAATGTACATTCATGACAATCAGAAAAATTCAGAAAATTAGGTAAATTATGCAAATATACCTAATTTAATAATTTTCCCTCTAGATTCATAGTACTCATGTAATTTGGTTACCACTTGTATGTTGCAGAGTGATGTTGAAATTAGAATAATAAAACAAAAATAATTTGTTGAAATTTGTACGGACAGCGTTTTGCTAGTCGATTAATCTGTGATGCCACTAATAGACAATTATATGACACTGTAGTGCTCACCTTGGCCAGTGGCTGTCCCATCTGTCACTTTTGATTTTCTAATCATCTTGGGTCTTTTGATTCCTGAATGGATTCAGCAAGAATTAGGGGAAAAAAGTTAATTTATTTAGGAAACATTAACACAATAACTCCAGTGTTACTAATTTATTAAAACAGCAGGATCATTTTTTTAGTTTCTTATTCTAAAATATTATTGAAAAAAATTGTTTAACGATTCAGTTCAGTTTGTGAGACTCCAAAGTTATCTGGCACTGAACAGCTTAAGAGAAGCGTTGCGAGATGCGACCCACCTTTCATGAAATCATTATGTGCAGGAAAGTTTGGCCATTATGAAAATGTTCTTCTTTAGAAACTACAAAATCCAAATATTGGGCTATTGTGAGGTTTTTTTTGTTTTGTTTTGTTTTTCTGGGGGACTGAGTAGTTGAAGACAAATTCAAAATTTCTTATTACTTGAAGATTGTGCACCTTTTTCTACCCCCCTTGTACCTACCTGTAACTTGAGCTGTTGCAACACCGAGTTTCTCATTCGTGAGATTAATAAAGTCTGTCTGTCTGTCTGTCTGTGATTAAAAATGTAAAGCCTGTTATGATAGTTCTTCAGGGAAATATTGTGACTGGAGACAAATTCAGACTGTTAATACACAGCAAAAGACACAGAACATGGACATCTATTTCTGCATGTCATTTAACTCTTGCCCTATGCCGAGTGTAATTACAGTAAGGAAAGCAACTTTTTAAGAATAGCTGAGGAAAAGCCAAGATTTCTTATAAACTTCATGGCATTATTGTGTAAACTATTATTAATCTGGAGTTTTCAGCATGCTACAGATACAGCATGCTGACGTGTTGTTTAAATGATTACATGCTTATCAAATTCATATTTTTATGATCTTAAAGATCCATTCGCAGCAGGGATCTCTACATGGCTTTCATTACCCACATGATTTCTATACTTAGAATGACAAATGTCACTTCACGAAAATAGACTGAACATTAATTTTAATGGATTCAGTGTTGCTGGGGCTTAAGGGGATTTGCAGAAATGTTAATATTTTGTTAGAACATTAATACATAATCGCAGGAATTAGATATTTTTATCAGTACTGGCTTTAATAAAGATGAGACTGTATGAAATGATATGAAACTAACAAATTCTGTCAATAAATCCTTTTATAACTATCACTCTGGTTAAAAGAATGATAAGCTGATGTATTTATTTATTACTTTTATGGGTTTTTTTCTTGTTTTTTGTTGTTTGGGTTTTTTTGGTTTTTTTTGTTTCCATATTTTGAGAAACATCAGCTTCATATATTTTATAATGACAGGAACAGATCTGGGATTTTATGGTATTTAGTATATTATGCTGAGATTTTCAAAGCTGTCAGTCAAAACAATAAAGTCTGGTGGTAAAAAAAAAAAAGAGAGAGAAAGAAAAGGGAAAAAACCTGTAGATGACTGTAGGTTCAAACATGGCTTGGATTGCTTGGATTGCTTGGATCTTTAATTCTACATACTGTTAATAAAGTCATTTGATGGAGAAATGCTAATGTTCCCAAACATTAAATGTTAAATCTTACACTTCAGTAGTTCCATCATCACACCTACATATACTGTAGTTTTTAGTTTGATTAGAATTTTTCTTTAATCCATGCAGATGGAATTTTTACAGAAATTGTAAATCAGTCATTCCTATTGCTAGGGTATGAAATGAGTTTGTTTGAGTGGATGTGAGTCACAATATATGAAAATTTGTTTCCCAAAACTAAATGTTTCCAGAGCACTTTAGTTCGGCCCATTTCCTGTATCCCAGGACCAGTTAAAAGTTCAACTAACAGCTGTTTGACACTGTGGGCTGTGTTGAACTTTATGTCCAAATGGAATAACGTGTTTGATGCGTCGGTGCACAATACAGTATACAGTACAGAGCTAATGTTCTGAATCACTGATCTAACAGCAGGGAAGGATGTGAGACCTCTACAGCTGTTATAGCAACCTCCATCTAACTGTGCAAAGCTCTTTCACATAGGTGTGAACAAGAAAATAAACTGTTTCTGAAAGCCTGAGTAACTTGACTAATATCATACTTTTTCATCTGTATAGCTCTACATTGTTGTTGATTAAGTAGATGAATTGAATTTACATTTTCAGATATGTTTGACATCTTTAATTCTCATGTACAGCACATCCCGGTATAGACACGTGATATTCTAAGGTTTCAGTGCTTCATGGCTGTTGAAAGATGAGAAAACTGGACTGTCATATGATAGGTCACATGCCACATAAAACTGTGAACATCCCATCTTGCACATCTTAATATGCTTGTAAATCACTTTTGACAGGATGATGTCAAACTGAGGTGAAACTTTCTCAGTATAGCAAATTAAATCACTATAGATTACCAAATTTTGGAATCTGTGGGCACAAAACAGATAACCTTCATAATCAGTCCTTATTAACTTTTGGTGCATTTACTTATGATTATAGCAGCAACTTAATAGTGAAAAGCCTTTAAATATTTTAAAGCATTCAGTAACTATAACAGAAAATGGTTATTGCTAAGCATACTGTTGCTATTCTTAGGATAAATGTGATAAATTGCTTAAGATTTAGCCCATAAACTGAGCCCCTGTTATGCTTGTTCTGCAAAGTTATTTTTTTATGCTCAGAAAACCCTTTGAGATTTAGATTTATCTACTTATTTATTTTTGGTCTAGAAATTCTTTTTTTGTGTACTTGGCTTCCAACACACTCCTTACACAACAAGTTTAGGACTCCTTGCTGTGTGAGTTGTTTTTATAGGATTCATATTGCCTTTGCTGATGTTAACTTGTTGATGTTAATGCCACCAGCTGCTTCTCTCACTGGAGATGAAATACAGTACGGGACAGTATACTCAGAGACTGAGAGCATCATAAAGATGATTAAAAGGGAGATACTGTGAGGGGCATGTTCAGAAAGCATGTGGCTATCTACGGAGATGACGCTGATGCCAGTGAGTGCAGTAGCTTAGAGTGCCAGGCTTGCTTAAATTGGATTTTTCCAGAATTTCACCATAAGCTGCTTTGTGTTTTCCTGCATTTCATTTATTTATTTAAATCTCCATTTCAATCTGTATGAGGAGCCATAAATTGATAAATAAGCTGATGGATGAAAAATTAACAGGGCAGATCAGAGTAACTATTCATGAAGAAAAATTAAAGCTAGGAGTTTTAAAAAAATAACAATGCTCTCAAAATGATGATTCCTGGTTTTAGGTGAAGTTTTCAAAGTTTTCTATGTGATCTAACATAGGAGAAAGTTATGAGTAGTAAGGATATTTTGCCAACTGGCCAAAATTATATACAATATCTGGAAATTGCAGAAAGTTCATTTTATTTGAACTCATGTAAGCAGTCACTTTTGCATATTGACATGCACATTATTGTTGCATTTTCAGAATTTTTGAAAAACCTTTTGAAATGCATATTTAATTAAACATAGGAGCTGAGTAATTAGAAAACAACTTCACTGTACTTAAATAATGTGAATGATGGAAAATTAAACCACTTTAATGTGCACAACAAAGAACTTTTATTAAGTCAGCTCAGTTGTGTTTATAGGCAAACCCTTTGCACAACTTATCACATGGACTTACTGTTATCTTTAAGATTTAATATGGCCCAGAATTGAGTGTTAAACACTAGAGCCATCTCTTAATACTTAACACCTTCATCTAAGACTGGTGATGTATATAAGATGAATGATGAACTCACCACAGTACTCCTATGATCCTGTTCAGTGGTGCTGCTTCCCTGGCTGATATTCGAGTGTTGCCTCCCTGGTCTACAAGCTATTAAATCCTTACAGGAATGCCAATGACTCTGCGACAAGCTCCCACGTTGTCAGACATGGTGCCTGCCAAGAAAGGGGATTGCTTTTTTGTTTTTGGCATAAATCACAACCTCTAGAAAGGAAGAAGAAGGAAAGCCAAGGCTGTCTGCAAGCCTCGTGCTGAGATGACCATAACGGTGATCTCTTGTTGACAAATGCATAAGCTTCCTCAGGACATTTACTCTGAATGACACATCTAAAAAAATGAATCTTGTTATGGTCACACGTACCACTTATATAAGACTTTACTTTTTATATTCTCCCTCTTTCAGTTCCTTTATTCGGACCCTTTCACACATGTTACAGATCATTTAGAAATACTCAACTAAGGAAGTGTGTACACTTATGTTAAAGTCTTGAGCCACCCCCATTACTTTATACTTAGCTTAAAAAATGGGAAATACAATTATGACCACTGCATCCTTCTTACTTGAAGCTGACAGGTTCACATCACACATCCTCTAGTGTTTATTCTTCAGTATTTGAATGGGCTTAATTAGCCACATGACTTGGTAGTCTAATTGTTGTGCTCTGAGAGGACTACTGCAGGCCACTGACATATTTTTTTCCCCCTCATCTTTTGCCCCGAGGGCCTGATGTCTTCTAGTGGGTCCTGTGCTCATTGTCTGTCACCATGGAGCCCGATTGGCATTTGCCATAGAATACCAGAACTGGCAGGTCCACCACTGGCACCTCATACTTTTCACAGATGTGACACGTGTGAGCATGTGTGACAGACATAAAAGGGTATGGAGAAGCTGTGGAGAACATGCTGCCTGTAACATCATTCAGCATGACCTGTTTCAGAGTGGGTCAGTCATGGTCTGGGGAGGCATACTGTATCCATGCGGGGATGCACAGACCTCTACAGATTTGGATTTTTGGGGTGTCTTTGAATTCAGCCCCCCATAGATTGATAATTTTCATTTCCAGCAAATGACATGGGATCTTTTCATTCCTAATACATTACCCATTCCATATCAATGTAGATATTCAGTTTGATTTTCTTTCCCCCCACTGAGATCTGATGTGATTCCTTTTAATTGAGCAGTATATTAATCTACAAGGGCAGCTTTTTCTGTTACTGTCATTAAGATTTTTTTTTTTCTTTTTAATGAATCAGCTTTGAGAGGGTGGAAAAACAAGAATTGTAAAAACGCTTTTAACACATCACAGAAAATTAACTTATTTTAATTATTAGAAATATCTTTTCTGTTGAAAACACTCGCCACCTTGAGGCTGTTTACTTACATGTTAGGAGTCATTCAGACTTATCATGGAGTCATGGTTGTTGGCACTTTAGACCACTGCCCAGTTAATGTGGTACCATAATAACAGAGCTATGCTCAGTCTGAGCGTAAACATGTGTGTGTGTGTGTGTGTGTGTGTGTGTGTGTGTGTGTGTGTGTTTGTGTGTTTGTGTGTGTTCAAGATGTTTAATAAAAGTGGGATGTGTGACACAAGAACTATGACCGTTCTCAGCCAGTGAAAGCTTATATGAGAGGCTTGATGGTCTTGAAGGTATTTATTGCAAAAGGTCACAAAAGTCAGAAGCTTTAAATTCTACCCTCCAAAGCAATGATGAAACAAGCTAAAATTGCACAAACCAGTATAGTCTGAACAAAGGTAGCTCTATCTCTGTGTTAGCATCACTTTTCGAAAGGTTTTTCTCTGATAATGTCTGCATGTCTTAGCACTTTATTAAAGATGTATAGTTATTTCAGGGTTGTACTTTGTCATTCACATGTAATTGTATCACTTATGACTTTCCCTAACAACTTGCAACACCAGAGTAAAAGATAAATTTGAAGCCAGGCAATTATTTTCACACAGTATACACAGGCTTGTAGGAAAACTGAATGTTTCTGCAGTAAACAGTGCTTTAAAAACACATCTAACATTATTGGTGGTTTAAAACAGCATAGCTATATTCGTCTTTGGAGGTTTTCACACCATTTTGGTTCAAATGCAGCATTTTGAATGGGAAGGTTAACAACAAACCTCCAAAACAACTGAATGTGAAACTGCAGAACAGATTTGCTCCACTATCAAAGGACCCTGGATCTCTATTGGACAACCATCCATCTAAAAGTAGCGAAGTAACGACTGAAAATCTGTTGAAAAGTAAAAGGCCACAGGGAAAGCTAAAGGCTGGGCCTGAAACTCTGATTGTGGGTGACTCTGCCGTAAAGGATATACAAAGGATGTGCGGTAAGAACACTAAAGTCCTCTGCTTTCCTAAGGATATGGTCAACAATCTGAAGGAGAGAATTCTTCAAATTGCAGATGAATATCCAACTGTGACAAACATTGTTCTGCATACAGGGTCAAACGATGTGTCCAAACAACAGTCGGAGGATCTGAAACAGGACTTTACTGGATTATTAAATACAGTAAACTCTCTGAATGCAGCTGTATTCATCAGTGGACCTGTACCGCCCGTCAGAGGAGGAGACGAGAGATTCAGCAGTGCATGTTATCAATAATTTTAATATTTTTTGGGAATGCATACATCTGTTTAAAGCAAATGGATTTAATTTTAACAAGTCAGGGGTGAAACTGTTCAGCTCCAACTTGTTTTATTTCATACATCATCCATCTGTGCTTGCCGCCAAGGCTGAGATAGACAA
>VVHJ01058135.1:0-17556 GCA_015107715.1 Tylochromis polylepis | reverse complement strand
TGGCATGTATACATAGATTTATAATGTCAAAATCTTCATAGTACTGCAGTATATGTACCATTAGGGGAAAAAAAACAACTAATTTACTCCTAATTAAAGATCAGTCTTATGCAGCCCAACAGAGTCTGTTAAATCGTGCCTTCATCTTGTTTCTTGTTTCTCTTTCTCTGTACTTTCCTCCTCTCAGTTCTCCCTGCTTTCCGAAGTACGAGGCCTGGTTGCGCCACAGGACCTGGAGCGTTTTGACGGGCTGGTCCTTCGACGGGAAATTCAGGCCCTAAAAGCTCGACAGGGGGCAGCTGGCGCCTCAGGCCTGCAGCCAGACTCCTTGTCCATGGTGTCATATCCAGACACTCTGACATCATCTTCAGCCAGCTTCATGACCAACACCACCCTCAGCTCTGCACGGGTAAGTAGTTCTTACTAGTGGAATGATTATGTAATTCTTAGTGGGTACTCTTAATTAAGATGAAAATTTACAGTAAAAAACAACATTAAAACATATTTAAATTAATTTCTTTCCTTAAAAAATACTTACAGTAATTTTGAACCTGCTGCTATCACTATTTATTTCTGCCACTTTGAGGGCAAAGCAGCAGTCTAGTCTGCTGCAAATAATATGATGGATGGATGGATGGATTGGAGTATTTCCTTTTTTATTTTTCTGGTTCGCCTTGCTGTCTGACTATTTGGATTGCAATTGCTTCCTTTTCTGTTTGGTTGTCTGCTCACTCCTCTATCTCTCTTGGCTTAGTGTGAAAGACAGAGATGGTAGTGTGATATATCTCCATGGATTATAACAGATTCTTCTGCAGAATAGATACTCTTCTGGTGTGGACTTTGCTGGCTGAACAATGATATGTTTTGCTGCCTACCTTCTGAGATTACAAAGTCTTTTTGCTGATATTTGATAGGCTGTGTTTTTCTTCCACCTTGATAACCCCCTCACTTCCATCTCACCCCTAAAAACCTCCCCTCCCTTTCTCCCTCTGTAGGAGAGGCTGCTGTGGCTGATAGATATTATGGAGGTAGGAATTACTGCGGAAAATGATGAATGCTTTCCATCACAGACCCACACATACAGAATACACACTCGAGTTACGTTCCTCCGTAGGCAGACAGACATGCATATGTTCCAACTCTCACCTTGGTTTGTGGTGTTTTTAAATTGTTTGCAGTGCTTTTCTTCCTTCTTCCTTCTTGCCTTTTTCTTTCTTTCCTTAATTTGAACCAGAAATGTCAAAAAGGTGTATGCGCTGACTACTCTGGCTATTATATAAAATGGTTTCGTGGAATGTGACTATATCCGCGACTGACATTTTTAAGCTGATATGTCCCAATTTGGCCATCATCTTCTTGGCATTATTGAGCTACAAGGGCCCATATTTCAACTATTACAGGTGATAAGTTATCAGCTAAAGCTGGCTAATGCTACAGTCATACTAGGCAAAACAATTGTTGCACACCACGACATGATCAAAATTATTGGTAGCCATCAGCAAGCTTCTGGTTGCTATGGTCAAAGAACATTTAGTGTGTTAAGATGGAGAAATAAGTTGGAGTCACTCTGCTATCAGTCTGTAATTGAATAGGAAGATTTTGACAGTTACAGATAAAGCAATCTATGACTATATGGTGATAAGTCAGCAAATCTGTTGTCACACACAGAAATTCACATTAAATAGAAACTCACATTAACTACCTAATTTCAGAGTCTCATTGATTTGAAAGAGAAATTCAGAAATTGCTCCACCAGTAGTGACGTAGTTGCTGCAGGATGCTGATTCAACTGCAAAGCGATATAGGTACTTGTTAACTTGAGTGATTGCACTTAGTCAGACCATGATTTTTTGAAGGCTGGTTGACTCCCACTGGGCAACCGGTGCAACTGCCTTGCAATGAAAAGTAGTAGTAGTAGTAATAGTTTCTCAGAGGCTGATGTTGTTGCACACTCAGCCTTTGGGCGACCAGTTGGTTGCCATAACTACTACTCCAATCGGTTGCTGAATGTAGGAAAAATTCAATGCAATCACAAGACAACCACCAATTTAAAGTTCAGAAAGTTCATTTTGTAAAATGTGACCATTGTTAGATTCTGAAAGGATATGCTAATGTTGATCACATGTACATAGCCAAAGAGCATGCTTTTTTCTTTTTTTTTTATAGTTTCTCATTCAGCTCCACCAGTCGCTCTTCACTGGTGGTTTCAAAATTCAAAGATGGTGACAACAAAAATATTCAATTGGAGGTTTCCATAGTCACTGGGGATGAAACAATGACTGTGTCACATGTGTGCCCACACAGGTCACTGTACCTGATTGCTGGCTGCAAGGTCTCACTGGACGTCTTGACTGTTTTTGTGGGTTTTGGTGCTGTTGAAATATTTTTGAAAGAATTACCTGACAACCAAACTTTATAGTGTCAATTACATCATAGACTGTATAAATTATGGCCGTAGCTACCATAATATCACCTACTGGTTTCAGAATCCTGTTTTGGAGTTCATTGGTTAATGATTTACCAATCATAGCTGACTTTACTTTTCAGACCCAGAGGCTCCATTAAACTTATGATTCCACCTGCTTGTCTAATTATGTTCAGTTTTGGTTTCAGAAAGTCAGAAACACTAACTCACAAAACTAAAGTGCAGGTGGGTGACCCCACAATGGCTAGACCAATCTACATCTTCCTATGTATGCATCTACTTGTCACTCAAAGTGAGCTTGACTGTAATAGTGCTTAACTTTAACCGTAAAAATTCACAATCAAAACAGTTGTGATCAAGGGGAAAATTAGCTATAGAGTTCCAGATAACTTTTTGTACCAAGTTGTAAAATTTAACAGTTTTTAGTTCCTCTAATTGCCACTTGAGGCTTCAAATATGAGTCATTTCCTATAGTTATTGTCATGGCCTCACTGGCTTTGTTTTCCACCCAATGGAGGTTGCTGTTTTGTCCTCAGCTTCTGTCTCAATGAGATTCCTGTCACTAAGACAAAAGTTCAACAAACTATCACCAGGTCTATTTCCTCTGAAGGAGTTCTATTAAGAATTTTCAGCAAATATTACATCCCCTCATTTTTCTTTGCAGTGTTATTACCAAAAGGCAACAATGACAATGGTCATTACATTACATTTATTTTATGACACTAACCTAATGAGCCTAATATTTTCTATAGTATACTACAGCCGCTCCACACGGGAAATTGCTGTTCCTGCCAAGCAGTTAAAGGCTGTTTCTCTAGGACAAAGAATAAAACTTTGGATTTAGCCATTCTGAGACACACCCTGCAATGAAACATACCAGATTCCTTGTTATTATCCTTGTAACTGATCAAAATTTACTTCTGATAAGAGACAATGAGCCTGTCTGCATATTTTTAATCACAGGTCTGGTTTACCGGTTTACCAGGAAGCTTTTTGTGCAGTTCAGTTTACAGTAAATTCCACTACAGGTGCCAGCTACTCAAACACAAATATGTAAGCATGTAGTGAGTGTGTCAGCATCTCAGTCTTTGGCTGGATAAAGATAAGTGGTTGCACACATGAACACACAAACCTGCACACACATACACACAGTTTCTAAGCTGACAGCGGAGATAAGCTGTCGACTGTCTGCAGATTTATTCACCAAACAGTCCTTCTCATTCAGATGCCCAGGATGGGTTTTGCCTGCCTTTATACTTTCCCCTCTGAGAAGTGACATTTACATGTGTGACAGAGACTGAGTGTGTGCGTGGTGGTCTGCATTCTTACCTTGCATCTATGTGTGTGTCTTTTGGTGCTGTTTTGGGCCCATGGGTGAGTGCTACCACTGCTGTGTAAAGTAGATTAGAGAGCTGGGTGGGTTTGGGAGAATAAAAACAGTGGATTTCTGAACTAGAGTCAGAGCCTGGTATACTCAAGTGAATACAAATGCATACCCTCTGATACTCACGTGTTTTTATAATAGTGTGGATACTCATTGATTTCTTAACCTCTACCCTACAACTAAATGCCAAACCCCCACCCTTACCCTCACGTAAACCTTGTGGACCAAATCTGAACACTCTAACTAAACATTATTTACATTATAAACATTAACATTGGTTTGTGGATACAGACATAAGATTGAGCCCAAACATCCTACAGAAGAAGCCCAATCTTCAAGATAAGGTGAGGAGCTTGGTCATTCAAGGGGCTTGAGTTTACCCAGTGCACGGGAAGGAGTCAGTTCGGGTGGTTCACTCATCTGACTAGGATGCCTTCTGAATGCTTCTTAGGGGAGGTTTTTCAGTCATGTCCTATAGGGAGGAGACCCAGGACATCCTGCCTCCTATTCACCCAACAGAGCTTAGGAAGCTGGCTGGGGAGAGAGGGGGTCTTGGCATGTCTGCTTAGAGTCTTGCTCCACCAACTTGGATCTAAGTTGCAAAAAAATGGATTTGTGGATGGACAAGACCACACTATATAATGTTTGCCTTTGAAGATGGAAAATCATGCTATATTCAGGCTACACAATAAAAGCTTGATTATGGCAAGAGCTGAACAATGTAGGGGCATCATCTGGCCGGGAATGAAAATAGGTGCTGTGCACAGTTGATCATTTTTACACATTATACAAGATGTTGTAATTTCATAATAGAAAAAAAATATGCTGCCATAGGCTACAGTCACACTAAGGAAAACAATGGTTGGAGACCACAGCCAGAAAGTTGATTCTGTTCATTTGGATGCTGCTTTTCAAGTGATTTCTTCAGTCTGGGAAGACAGAAAAAATCTCTCCAGACTTTTACTTTTCAATTGAACAAGGTTGGCTCTTACATGCAATCTGTATTCCACAATAATTTGATTATCTGTGATAAATCTCTAATGTTTTTTCTGTTGCAAATCTGTTGCTGTCTATATCGGACATGTAATGCTATACTGACCCCAGGGGCAGGCTCACCACCAATGGGCTGCACAGAATCCACACATCAGCCGCAGACTGGGCTAAATCCACGGGGTAGATTTATAAATTATAAACTTATAAACAAAAAGAAAGCGTTCGTTTATTTCATTAATAACGAGCATTATGCTGAGAGCAGTACAAATTGGTGGCTCAAAAGTGCAGACATATGATCACAAAGTTGTGGCAGTTCAAATAAACAAGGGGAGGCTGAAGAAGAATTGGTATGTTTATGATATAGCGGCAAACTCTTCTGTTGCAAATTGGTGGGGTCTGTGTGTGGACCTGAGAACTGAGACCCAGGTGAAGCGCAGGAATTATTATTTGGTTTAGACAGAGCTGTTTTATCACAAACTATTTCTCCAGACCAACTTGGAATTTGTGTGTAACCGCTGATGTGTAGAAGAAAACAAAACTTTATTTACCGTCTGATCCCAAGCCGTCTGTGTGTTAATGAAGATACTCTTACAGTGTCAGCATCCTCAACCTCAACCAGCTGGTCACTGCAACTACATGCAATCAGTCTGAGACAGCTAAAATATTCTAAAACAGGTTTTTCCTGGTCACACGGTGGTTCCTGTCCTATTTTCACTCTCATGTGAGTGAGGCCTTATGATGAGGCTAGACAACAAGAAGTCTAGCATGGCTTTTCCTATTTTTCCCTCTGTTCCATCAAGTTCACACTTATGAAGACAGTGAGCTACACCAGCCACTAAAAGTATTTCCTACTACTGACCTGTATACACCTGTGATCATGACAAAACAAAATTGGTGTGATGTTGCTAGATAGCGGGTTTCAGACACACCACTTGACATGTTACTGTGTGTTTACATTCCTTTAAGAGATTTGGCGAACTAGTACCACCTTCCATATAATGTCATTCATGTCCTGAAAGATGGCAAGCATAAGAAACAAAGAAGTCAAATCAATTTGAAACAGAAACCTCCAGTAAAAGTAACATGACCTACTGCCTGTACACCTAGACAATGAACAATTAAAACAGGATCAGGTTTGCCTCTTGCAAACTCTTCTTGTTCCCCTTGGTATCACTCTGCAAAAGTCTTTCAGTACAACATTACTTACGTGTTGGTCTTTAAGGCCTCATCGCACTGTGCCATGCTCCGTTATATCATGTGTGCATGAGAGACTTTATAAAAGCTGATATACAGTCCTGATGTCATGAGCATCTGCAATGTCGGCTGCAGACAGTTCCATAATCATCTCTCTCCTACATCTGTGCCCTCAAAACACCAGCACCTGCCATTTTCACTGTTCTGCAGGAGTGCAGGAGGATGATGGGAGGATTCATTAGACCATGGTTTCTGTAGTTCTCACTTCCTGTTGCCTTACTTCACTGAGGCTGAAATTAAACTACTAGTTTTTTGCCTGTAGGACCTATTGTTTTATAGTGTCACAGGTCTCAACACTATTGAGACACTTTTGCTATCACAATATTGTGAAATTGACCAATGCGATTACATCCATATTGATCAGAGAACAGTGTGTAGCCTTTCATGTAATGTAATGAAAAGCCAAGATTTAAAGACGGAGATTGCATGTAGTACCAATAATGGCTCGTAGTTTGTCAAGAGGGAAGGCAGGATCAGGAATATCAACATTTAAAGCAGCAAGTTGCAGAAATTACACCAGCACGAACGATGTAACATGCTTAGGTTTTAAAACTAGAAAATCAGCGGTCTTCCTCAGTGACAAACATCCCAGTATTTCCTGCATTTGTACCTACTGTAATGTTTCTGGTGTGGATTGTAACTGTGGCTAAGCATAATCATACACACTGTACATATGAACACAGCATGCTCTGACTGCTTACAGTACAAAATTGCATCTCTCCGCGTAGAAAGTCAGTTGACTCTGGTGATAAATAAATTGACCGTAAGTGCTCCACATGCAGCAAGGAGGGGTAATTAAACCAAATTGATGGGGCTTTTGTTTTGGTTTAGTGTCAGAGTTAAATGAAGGGCAGCAATTCTCTGAACTCAGTTCCTCTGCTCTGGAATCGCTCACAGATCTGCTGCAAATTACCTCTTCTCTACCACGCCAGTGGGACTGAGCCTGCAAATCCTGCTTTGAACTGAGCTGATGGTTCTTTATCGATTTCGCAGCATGTGTGTTTTGCTTGTGAAAGAAGACATTATGCATTGAGTGTGATTGTGTATGTGCCTGTCCTATTTGCTCGCCATCCTCTGAGACTGGCAAGCAAATGCAAACAGAAGTGACGTCTTCCCCTTTTCTAGGAGATGAGGAACATTCGCCAAATCCAGTTCGGCATTTGTTTTGGGATAAATAGACATCTGTGTTTAACATCTGTTCAGAAGCTTTCTCACTTTCACTTGAATCACACTCAAACACCCCCTGTTTTTGTGTCTTTGGTCTCTGTTTTCACCATCCCATTCTTTCTCTTTCACCTTTCCATCTTCCGATCCTCTTCCTCTGCTTCTGTCCTGCTTTTTCCAGAATGACAGCATTGTGGAGAGTAATGAGGAGGATCCCCCAGAGAGCCTGAACACGCTGCTGACCGACATCTCTCTGGTGAGCTTGGCAGACAGGCATAGCCCCTGCTTTAGCCTGATAAAGATGGATACTGCACAAGGGAGCAGTGAGTAGGGGTGGGAGAAAAACAGGTAGAAAAAGATGTGTGTCTGTGTGTGGAAGCTGGATAGAGATGCTTTAGATATGCTGACCTGCAGGGTTTGTATTTTATACAGATAATAAGTGTTTGCACTTCATGAAAACAAAAAGAAACAGAGGTAGACCTTTGTAAAAGTAAGAGCCTGTGCGCACTCTGTCCTTTTTTTGTTGTAGTGTAGAAAGAAGAGATTAGACTCAGCACTTTGTGACATTTGTCCAATTCACACCCTACCTGAGCTAGCCTTGTTGTTGCGCTACTGTGTTTAAAAAAAAAGATACCATGGCAACCTCAGTTTCCAAAGTTATAGACATATCAGGGGGCTCATTTGTTTATTGTGTGCAGAAAGATAAAAGAGTGAGGTTAAGGAGAAAGCTTTTAGTCTGCTATCACCCAAGGCTACCTGCTGCTCAAATCATGCCTTACTTTTGTTTTGTTAAACCATTTTTTACACTCATTGTATGTCTTACACCATGCTGGCAAAGCACTTGTGTCACACAGTGTTGTTCATTCCACTGTTGAGTTTTTGTTTGAGCACTCTTACCTGGAAACCCAGGATCCCAGCAGCATCAAACCACCAAGTTAAATGGCTTCAATTCAACAAGAATTGGTGCTGAAGCTGGTGGGAGTTGTTGATTGTATGTCTAATATGTGAATGCAAAAGAGTGAAAAATTATGCGAATTACAAGAAAACATTATGAAAACTCATCTTAAAGGGGACCTATTATGTTCTTTGATTTCAGTCATGGACTCCACTAGAAGCAGTTAAAAAAAAATCTGTCTACTTCCTGAAATAAAGTGTGGAGATCCTGCCCCTTTAAGTTTACTCTCCCTTTAAATATACCTTTCTCTGACTGGTTGCCCCTCGCCTGGCTTCTGCAAACAGCAGTACTTGTGAGCACCTGTTCCTCCTCCTGGCGAGAGAACTCTCAGCATTACCCAAGAAACAAAGTAGAGCATTCAAAAAACAATCTTTAAAACTACTAAAAAACACTTTTTTTCACACTAAAATTTGTACTTTGATGTATGCACTGAGTGTTTTAATATATCAGAATGAAGGATACATGAGTAAAATTATAGGTGCTTAGAAATGAATGTGCAGTTGCCTTTAACTGCTTTCAAATCATAAAAGCAGGTTGCAAAAGTGATGAGAATTATATCAGTTTGGCAAAAATTGAAAATGCTCATTAGTTTCACTGAAACTGTATACACAAGACATTAAAAAACTATGTTGGGGAAAAAAATATAATTGGAAACAGCTTTTAGGACTAAAGCATGCAGCCTTGTGCCACTGGGTTTATTACTACATATGCTAACCTCATTGTTTGGCCATGTTTTTAAGGTGAAAAAATATATAAGGAAGGGTAATAATAGTAATAATAGGTCCCCTTTAAAAATTTGCTTTTTCATGTACCTGCTCTGAGTACACGTTACATATTAGGGGTGTAACAATACACTAATTTTGGATACATCTTGTTTAACTCACTTTTAATACTATTATGACTTTGTTCTCACAGTGTGTGAGTTTCCCAAGCAACATATCAGAAGAAATATGGATTGGAAATTTAATCTAATTTACCAAAAACTTTACTCGTTTCCTCCAGGGGAGGGGGAAAATAAAATTTTTACAACACTGAAAAAAAAAGCCCAAAACATGATAATCCAATAAATATTTCGTTAGTCTGCAAGACATTGTGCAGGACTTATGCAAAGTCCATTCCAGCAGTCTGAAACTGCTGACAAATAAAAATAAAATTACATATAATATCACCATAAATCTAAATATAGATACACTGACCAGCATATTATAGACTTACACATAAACAGATCATCTAAGAACTCTGCTGTCAAATCGTCTAAGAAACTAATTTAAAATATTGGAGCTGGACTCATTTGACAGTGTCACTGCATCCTCTGGTATTACAGACAAAATTTGAACCTTTCCAGAGGCAGAACTGATCTGATTTGCTTGCGAGTTTCAGCTCCATCAATCATATAGTTAAATTTTTAATCACAGCACATTATGCTACAATATTTTGTTACACCCCTAATCAATGATGATGAATATATCCTCTCACTTCAGGATGATGTTCAGTCTGCCACAGCCGAGTCCCCTCCCTCCTTCAAGCCTCCGCCCCCACCAGGGGTGCAGAGGCGCCCAAGTAGAAGAGATCCGCTCAACAAGTGCCCCTCTTCCGAATCCTCCCACTCAGGCTTGTACTTTACAGCCACAGCCTCTAAGAACCGCGGCAACGAGCCAGGACGCGCTCCTGCCTCACCCTCTTTACACCACAAACGAGAACGCCAGACGGACCCATCTCAAGAATACGCAGCTATCAGAAAGAGAGAGCCCTCTGCATTGGCCAAGAAACAGAAAATAACATCCGCTCAGTTGTCCACAGTCACTCAGCACAACATTGGCCCTTTCCCCAGGGTGCAGTCGCCCAGCAGAGGCACTAAACCCGCTGCCCCGTCCCCTTCACCTCCGCCTCCTCCTCCTCCACTCCCTGCCCCTCCTCCGCCCCCTTCTCTGCCCCTTAAGCCAGCATCCAAGACCAAATCCTCCCCCACCTCCTCTCCTGGGTCTAAACAGCAGTTTGTTACAGTGGAGGTTCACAGGCCCAACGCAGAACCTGATGTCAATGAGGTGCGGCCACTTCCCCAAGCTCGAGGTATGAAATATGGAGCTACAGATCTGATATGTTGAAAATCATACGCTGTATAGAAAAGATGGATAATAGCCCAAGTGACCTTAACATTTGGTCCCATTTTAAAGTCAAGAGTGTTTCACTGTCTCCATTATGGTGTTTTTGAGAGATAGATCTGAATGAGAAACCAATGCACACTTGATAAAGCTTTTTTTTAACCTTAATTTACCTTGACCTTTTTGATATTAATATCATTTAAAAAATGCTTTCTGGCTTGAAGACCATAATTTACAAAAATAAACATGTAGTGTTTAGTCTGAACTGACATTTCAGACTATACCTTCATTGAAAAGGTGTTTACTTGGGTCACAGGGAAAGGCATCCAAAGCAGTTGCCCCCTGCTGACCATTAGGGAAAATGCAGGTTTAAAGCCTGTCAGCCTTTTCCGACCTGAACGTTACAGCCGTTTTTTGTATACAGTCTGTGAACCAAACAATGAAATAAATCAGGGATGAAATGATTTTAAAAAAGAACTTGATACATATGGTTACAGATTTGTTTTTAATTCATCTGTTAATCATTCAGATTAAGTGACTCAGTATTTATTCTATAAAATATTCAAAAATAGTGAAAAATTATTTGCACAAATGAATCTGTTCCAATACATGGACCTGACAATTTAAGCACTAAAGACAGACTCAAATTAAAAGATTGTGCTTTGCATTTAGGGCTGATATTTAATGTCTTGGGATTTCCTAACCCTGTGTGGTCTAAGCCATCATCTATGAATTAAATGACTGATGCATCATTCACATGGGCAGTTTGCTGCAATTGTAATCCTTTTTAGTCAGTGTGATCCTGGTCAGCTGGTTATGAAACTATGCTTTGAATACAGAACTGACAGAATTAAATGTGCTGAAGTTTGAATACATTTACTGATTCTGTCCAAATTCTCAGATTTGCTAATTATTATTAAATATGCAGTGTCAGATATAAGGGAGGGTGAAAAACGTTCTGTGTATAATCTTTCTAAATATGTGTTTGCTTGGGCTTAATGAGCTTAAATGAGCAAATACCCAGAAGATTGGAAATTACACGTACTGTATACAAACATCACTAATCTAAACAAGCTTTTAATTTGGCATCAAATAAGATAATTTTCCAAAAGACATAAAAAAAAAAAACTGGAGGAGTTTTTTTGCTTAATAATATCTTTACCTAAAAAAAGTTCCCTTTATTTGATACCCTGTTCCACTTCAGTGAGCTCCTATATACACACTTTGAATTTTAATGGTTTAGAGGTCAAAAAAATGCATGCTATGTTTAGATTCCCTGACTTAATGTGTGCCTGCTTCCCCTCAGGTGGCACCCTGTCTCAGCTGTCAGACAGCGGCCAAACCCTCAGTGAGGACAGCGGGGTGGACATAGCTGAGTCAGGACACGTCAGGAAAGAAAGTAGCTCCCATTCCTCACGCACACACCTCCCCCGAGACACCCAGGAGGGAGGCGGGGGGGACAACCCCTCCAAACCGGTGAGGGGGGTTCTTCAGTGCAGCTCAGAGCTAAACATGCATGGATGATTGAATTAACACTTAAACTTCGGGAAATTAGACATGTATAATTTAGCTGTGAGTTCTCTTGTAATTCCCTCTTTGTGAGGACCAGATTATGGTTTAAGAATGACATTCATGAGGCATTTTCACACTTGCACCTCAGACATTATCAAAGGCAAATTCTCACTTCTGGAAGTACTGTGCGGTTCATGCAAGAGCAACTGCTCTTTATGCCCAGCAGCTAGAGGCAAATCCACCAGACTAGTACCTCCACTATTCATACATTGTCCTGGTTAAAGAACAGCTAATGTGTGATACAACTCCATGGGACAATTTCATTCTTCATGCACCTCTATCCTACAAAAGTGCTGCAACAGTCCAGTGCTGCTCTGCATATGTGAAAACCGCTTTATAAATTAGATAAGAAATAAGAAATTTAAGGGCATTATTGGACTAATAAGGTCACATTTCAATATTAAATAAAATTGCTCCAAGGTGGGGATGTTTCTGAACAACAGCTGTTTTGGAACTCTGAAAAAGACCTTTTTTTTTAAAACTGTGGGTCTTTTTTGAAGCAGTTTTGAAAGTTATATCTTTGGTATTTTTAAACACAAGGGCACTTTTGGTAACCTTGTGGGAAAGTAAAGACATTTTTATGAAAAATAAATATGAAAAGTGGACATATTTTCTTCGATCCTCACTTTATCAAAGGGCTCAGGTTCAGGGGAAATGGGTCTGAACTGTATTCGGCTTGTAGTTAAGAATTTATGTGTTAAGAAATGAATGTCCATCCAAGGTCATGGTCAGAGTGGGTCCTCACAAGCAGAGAAGTACAAACGTGTGTGTCAGTTGAAAAACAAGCCAGTTACTGGTTGATAAATCAGTGCACTTAATTGCTAATCCTCCTCCAGAGTCTGTTCTTAAGCCTAACCTTGATCTTTTCTCTCCTCCCTCTGTTTGCTCACACAGATTGTTTCCTTTGTCTCACTCATTTGTTTATTTCTTACCCATGTCATTCATTGAGTCACATGCTCCATCATTTGTTTAATCACTGACTGCGCTGTAGCCTAATGAAATTCACAAATCCCTCTCTGGTTCTTAGTGATTGATGGAAGGAATAACAAGCAAGGATGGGAGTAGTCTGATTGTTTATGGCGAGAGAGCTGATAAATTCAGCAACCAAAGATATTGTGTAGCATAAAAAAAGCAGATTTTTTACTACCAAGAAGCAAGAAATGTTTTTTTCTGCTTGTTCCTGAGTGTCAGGCAAGTGGTTGCAGAAAAGAGTGGAGTTATGTGCTCATAAAATCTTGCCCTTAATAAACTTAAGGAAGGCATTTTTAAGTCTTCTCATCTTTATGTCAAACAAAAGACAGCAGAAAGCAGAACTGTGGGGCAGTTAACTGAGTAAGTATATAAGTATGGCTTGAATTCATTCACGGAAATAGAGTAAACCACTAATCACGTAACTGGATATTTCTCTCTTGCCAGTTTTAAAATGCTGACACATGTTTTTGTGGGTCTTCCGTCCATGTTCTAAGATAGATGTGTATCTGATGTTGTCCTGGGTAATAGCTTTCACAACTTCCTAGACTGATTTTCTTAATCCAAGAGTAAAACAAACACGTTTTGATAAAGGTTTTGGACAAAAGACATGTTAGATCCAAGATAGGAGACAGACAAAAGGGACAAAGTGAGAGGTAGAACATCAATGTTTAAAGGGCTAGATATTTTACTCTGGAGGTGATGTAGCCCTCACTAATGCAAGGCTAAAATGAGGATTGAATGATTATATAAGCATATCTCTAAGGCCTCAGTCACACAGGCCTACAGACCTGTAAAGCAACCCATTGGCAACCACTTTGGCTGGTCTCCGGTCACATGGAAAAAATGTGTACTACCTGACTGGTTGGCAAGTGGTTGCTGGAGATTGCTAACTGGTGCTATGTGAAATCCAAACGGAAACCTCCTTGTGATTGTGTTGGTTGCTAGCAGACATTCGTTTGCATGAAAGAAGCCAACATGCCTGCAAACACTTGCAAAGTAACCACCAAGTGGCACTGAAACTTGAAAAAGCATAATCCAAATCAGAAATGGAGCACATTCAACTCCAAAGTAAAACTTATGCCTTACCGCTGAAACCAACACATTTCAAAAGGCACAACTATTACTTTGAAGCCAAATGGTGTTCATTTCCAGTCTGTACTCTTCACAGTTTCACTTCTGCTTAGCAAGCAGCTGGTGAGTGTTTGCAGATAATGCAGGATCTTCAGTGCAAATTACAGGCAACCACAATGATCTGCTAGCAATCAAAGCAATCGTAAGGAGGTTTTCAATGCAGCATCATAAACCTCTTTGCAGCCAATTTCACCTTGCGACAGCAAGCAATCTCCATCTACCACTCACCAATCAGTCAGGGATTACTCATTTTTCCCATGCGACCGATGGTTTCCAAGGAGTCACTGACTGGTCTCAAGGTTTTTGTGACTTGGGCTTTTGTAGTCAATTTCACACCAATTGCCAGCAGCTAATCGGGGAATACTCACTTTTCCTTAGTGACCGATTGCCAGTTGATTGCCAGGAATATGTATGACACCATACAAGCCTGCTAAAAACAAGCTCAGGAAAAAAGTAATAACTCCCTGTAGCAGTGGAGTGTGGTTCAGAGACTGCAGGTGGAGTACTGCCTAGTAATTTGATGCAGTTACAACAGGTCAGCTGATTACTATCTCACTTATTCTGCAGTAGGATGCTGGATCTTGGCATTTGAGACAAAGGAATCACAGCAGACAGAAGTCTGTGTTCCTGTGTTATTGTAGTGAAGTTGAGAGCACTTCACCAACCGGGTAAGTGTCATTGGAGCACAGAGTGTGTTTGGCAGATTTGAATAGAAGTTTGGTGATGGCATGAACTAGTCTCTGCCTCTTCTGTGTACCGAGGGGAACTCATGACTCGGTGAGGCTACACTAGCTGAGAGGTTACACTCTTGTATGCAGGTATTTACTGCCACTCTGACAATATAAGTATGCACACACAAATTTAACAAATGTTTGTGGAGCTTAACAGCCAAGGGAACAAAGCAGCCACAACACCCATGAAAGTTTCAGCTTATTGAGAGCTTTGGCTACACATGCTGTCACAGGGAACACACGCAAATTTGAATTCTGATTGTCAAATTCAACTCAAACCTTTTGACAGTTTGGGGGCGGAAACCAAGGGAGTAATTGAGCCTCTTATGAGCCATCACAAGGCACTAACATGCACATCTCATGACTGACAGCTTCAGTTAACTGTGTTAAACTAAGTTACACTGTGGCAGCAGTGTGGGTGTCATTTTATGTTGTAAATTATAAAACAGTTCCTTTTGAATGTACTGACAACTATCACTGGAAAACTTTGGTGCAGAAGAAATCTAAGAAATGGGCGGTTGCTCTGGCAAGTTCTGAAGTCCCTACTCAGCTCCTTTGCATGAGTCTATTTATAGTATATTTCTAGTATAATATCTAATAGTCTAATGGTCTACTATCTAATAGTCATCATCATAAATAAATTAGTAATTGTAGCTGTTGAACCACAGCCAATTCAACCAAAACTATAAACACATGTAGGCTTCATAGTGTTCCTCTTCCCACTGCCTTAAGTTTCTGTGACAAGTGTATTTGGGAGTAGTTAATCTTGGAAGAGGAGATGGCAGGACCCAGAGTGCCTTTGTCTTGGCAGTGCTTGACCTGTGAGATTGTAGTTATTTTCTTGTTTAGGAGAAGGAGTGTGTTTTTGATCCTTAATAACATAACCCTTTCCTTAATACTACAACAACTTCTAAGAGCTGTTGTAGTTTTTCTTTTAGTTCTTGGCAGAAAATGTAGCTTGTTAAAGCTTTGTTTTATTTCTGATTCAACCTCTCTGTCTCCCTTTTTTTTTTTCTTCAAGCACTTTTATTGTTGATTCCTTAGATCCTCTGGGGGTTTATCAGGGATCCAGACCCAAGTCCTCTTATAACAGAAATAATGGCTCGGTTAACAAGTTTTCAGGATGTCTTAAATATTCAGTATCCAGTGATTGTTTTTAGTACACCCAAGCCCAAAGCACAATGGAACTTTTAATAGTTAATGTTTTTTATATCATAGCTCTGTGGGGAGTCTGTCAGTTTAATTTTGATTATTACTGTGCCCTACAAAACAGGTATACATTCCAGGCTGTACTGTCCAATATAGCAGTAAATTCTTGGTTGAATCCATTTGTAAAGGTGCAAACTGCAGATTCTGTATGTTACACATCTTAACCACTACACTGAATCACTTTAACGCACACTGATCTTGGAACCTGGACATAAAAACCCAAAAACATGTTTCAGATTCATTTATAAAGGAAATAAACTCCTATAAATGAAAGGAAGCTGTACAAGACCAGGCATAAACATGACTACATCATGGAAATGGAAATTAAATGTGTTTTATTTTGTCCTCTGACTTGTGAAGGTGTTAAATTGATGGCTCATTCAGAATAAATCACTAGGATGTAATATGCTGACAGCGTCATCACCTTTAATAACAAGTGAAACCATTAAGAAGATCTATGCTCATTGCTGCTAAATTAAAATAAACAAAAATTCAGTATAATCCATGCAAATTGCAACAAATCGAAGGCAGATTATCTTATAAAGTTAAAGTTTCATTTTGTGTTCCTCATTCTCCCTTATTTCAGCCAGGGCTTTTGGAGCCCACCGCTACACTAGTGAGGGTGGCAAAGACTGCCAGCACCCTGGGTATTGCCATTGAAGGTGGAGCCAACACTCGCCAGCCGCTGCCACGAATTGTGACAATACAGGTAAGTCAGGAAGAACATAAAATAACACTCAAAGTTGGACCTCTTATGCTCATTTCCGGTGTATCACTAGCAGAGTAGCTTTGCATGATTTACAATTCAAAATAATGTATCTTTATCTTAAACTGGACCTTACTTACTTATACCGATTGAATTGAATTGAAAGCCTTTATTGTCATTATACACAGTATAACGAGATTTAAAACAGCTCCATAAAAGTGCACATGTACTTAGCACATTGTAAGAATCAATACAATATAACATAACAATACAAATAATAATCGTGTGTTAACATAAACACATTTCTGTGCCACTGAAACAAAATTCATAGTTTGAGGAGCCAGCGAAGGTTGCTTGGTTATCTGACTAGGATGCCTCCTGGGTGCCTCCAGGGCAAAGTGTTCTGACCATATATTGAATGAGATGACCATATTAGGCTATCCCCTCATATACTGAACCAAGAGTAGAATAATCTTTAATATGTGTTTAAAATGAACAGTCACCATAATAACACTGCTAAACTCAGTTCTCCGCTTACTCTGTTAACATGCAGTATTTTCATGAGTATTGTCCTCACATGGTTGGGCTGTGTTTTTCTTTATCCTTGAAACACTTTGGAATTTCTGTAATGGTGCCACATGTACACCTTCCAGCTGGGATCTTGTGTTCTTTAAGGCTTCATAAGGATTCACACAGCAGCTGAACTCACACTGAGATTTCTGCTAATTTTGTCGTCATTGGGGCTCTACAGAGATGATTACAACATTAATGGCCTACATGTATAAGCCCTAGCTGCCTGGAGATTTTGGTAATTACTTTGTCGGGATGAGGCACTTGGTATTTTGTGTGTGTGTGTGTGTGTGTGTGTGTGTGTGTGTGTGTGTGTGTGTGTGTGTGTGTGTGTGTGTGTGTGTGTGTGTGTGTGTGTGTGTGTGTGTAATCCACAAACTGACATCTC
>VVHJ01058132.1:0-15169 GCA_015107715.1 Tylochromis polylepis | reverse complement strand
ACCTTCACTACACACAGATTCTTATGCTAGCCTGAAACTCCCACCATTATTCATTTTCTGAAAAGCGGTTTACCAGCCTTGTGAGTCTTCATTTTTGCAAAGGTTTTTACGCAGGGTGCTCTGAACAAAAAGTATCTCATATGGGATGAAAGGAGGAGCAGGAGCCCATAAAATGAAACTATGAGCAAAGAAAAGAGAGAAGGGGTCATAGAAAGAGTCAGAGACTTTGTGGATAAAAGAGAGAACTGAGGGGAAAAGGGAGCAAGGAAGTGAGAGAGCGTGAAAAAAAGGAGGTAGAGACAGAGGGACTTGGCTAACCTGCACCATGATTCAGCCCAAACCACCACAATATCTGCGTGATATCATCACACAGATATCGCGCCAATCTCTGCTCCCATCCCCCCCTTCACAGATACACACACACATAAACACATATGCTCTCCTCCAGTGGAAATTCCCTCATCATGACTCCTGTTATGATGATAATTGTTATGGCCAACATTACCATAGCGATGTTAACAAACATCATCACCAGACAGCAGAACTGCCAAACACTAAAAAAGATAAAGCATCCAAAGATAAAGCATCCAAATGCTATCAAACCACCTACACTTGCTGCAGTGAAGCTTTAAATGAATCCTCAGAGGGATTCTCTGCACTGATCATCACCTGCACTCATGTATATCTGTATATTTCAATCTCCACAGCACTTCTTATTTATATTCTTATTTATATTTTTATTTATATTTATATTTGTATTTTTTTGAGTGTCTGACCTGATCGCATGTCTCGCACGAAGTATCGCAGCAGTTTCCTAATGTTGTAAATCTGCTCAACATTTGGCAATAAAACCATTCTGATTCTGATTTAACTGTTTTGCTTCAGTGGCTCTGCTGCGGTGTTGACTGCGCTCTGAGTGAAGCGAGTTACTGCTATAGAAGTCTTTGTACAAGTCCAAAATTAAGACAGCTTTGTAACCACAGCTCTTCTGCCCTTAGGTAACCCCATGAGGGATCTGACACCTCTGCATCGGCACTGTGTATGTGTGTGTCAGTGTGTGTCAGTTTGTTCAACAGCATGTGAGTACCTGAAACTTTGTAATCACACTCTTGTGTCTTAAGGGAAACCAACTGGCCAGTCTGCACAGTACATGTGTGTATAGTGTGTTCGTGTGTGTTTCAAGGCTATAGGTCAAGATGTTTAACCGATCATTGACATTTTCTGTGAGATTAAAAGCATAATCAGAGTCACAAGGGAACCTGTTATAATAAGTCTAGATTAAAAGACCATAGGCTGCTCATTGTTACAGCTGAAGAACAAAGTTTAATAGCTGGAGGGACCCAGAGTTTTTTTAAGGCAGTTCAACTGCTCATATTACAAAATAAAAGGGCAATATAGTGTGTTCATTCATTGCAATGAACACAGTCAGTGGGTTTCGGTCACTTGAGCGCAGTTATATTGCACAATTATTTTCATATTTGTAGGATAATGTTTGAGTAAAATGCTGTAGAGCTGTCAGATGCCTTTGATTTCTCTCACAACCTTTTACTGTTTTTGTTACAGGTTGGAAAAAATCATTACTTTTTTAAAGTTACCTACCCATAACAAAAACCTAGAGTAACATATTTCCTCACAAGCTAGGGTTCACAGTGTGGGTGTATGTACATCTCAAACACTCACTGCTTTTAATATTTGTTGAAAGAACATTTTTGATGCAAGGTGAGATTCCCTTGAACCGCTCTTAACCCTTTTGGAGACAATTTAAGTAGCTTACATAAATTACATATTCTCATTGGCTAGGGTTAGAGTTAAGGTAATGGTTTGGGTTATCATTGATTACAACTTGGGGTGCTAGAAAGTGCCAAAACCCACTGAAGGCATGTGACAAGTTCTCCAAAGTGCTTGTAACAGTCTACTTGCCAAGTACTGTGAAAAGTTATGTTTATGCATACCTTGAAGATCTGGTGCAGTTTTAAAGGCAGAATCTGCTCAGAACCCAATACTGACCAGATTCTTCTCATAACTGCACTTCCTATGAAGTTCAGTAATTAAAAGTATTTGAGTCGGTAATTTTTAAAGCATCTGTGTCTGTAGTGAGAGTACTAACTAGAAAGGGACTAGAAAGAGAGAGCATGTTTCTCCCACACTGGCTTCTTTTCATTCGCGCCCTGTCCAAAATCAAATTTAAAAACTTTCTCCTCACATACAAGGTCTTGAATAATGAGGTCCCATCTTATCTTACATACCTCATAGTACCATATGACCCCAATATAGCCCTTCACTCTGAGACTTCTGGCTTACTTGTGGTCCCTATGAAAAGTAGAATGGGAGGCAGAGCCTTCAGCTTTCAAGCAGCTCTTCTTTGGGACCAGCTACCAGTTTGGCTATGGGAGACAGACACCCTTATAGTTTGGGCTGGATCAGATGACCCTGAGCCCTTCCCATGATGAGCACTGAGCCCTTTACCTACATTCACCTCGTTTCATGTGTTTATACACCACTCTGTATTAAATCATTAGTCATTATTAATCTCTGGCTCTCTTCTGTGTCTTTTATCCTGTCTCTCTTCCCTCACCCCCAACTGGTCATGGCAGATGGCTGCCCCTCCCTGAGTTTGGTTCTGCTGGAAGTTTCTTCCTGTGAAAAAGGAGTTATTCCTTCGGACTGTCGCCAAGTACTTGCTCATAGGAGATGGTCTGATTGCTAGAGTTTTCTCTCTGTATTGCAATGTATAGACCCTACAATAATATGTCTTGAAGTGATTGTTGTTGCGATTTGGAACTACATAAATAGAATATAACTGAAATAAATTAAAACCATGGCACATTAGTTTATGACAACATTCAAATTCTGTGGCAAAGTGGTAGCAAATCTAAGGTTAACACAACACAGCATTCATCCTAGGTCTTAGCCTTTTCACTGCACTTGTTAATACAAAAAGTATTCTTACTATCCTTTAGTTAGTGGGGCCTCAAACAATGTCAGACCTTCTTTGACAAGCAAATACTGCAATAATGTTAAAAAATGTACTTTTAACCACTATCTCAGAATTGCAAACTGGATTTATTGCCTTTTGTTTCTATGTATACCCTTACAACCACATATCTTAAATGCTGGATATGTGTTCACCACAACAAACAAAAGCCCCAAGAAATCAATTTATTTTAAATGACAAGCAAAACTTTGGCTGGCTGATGTCAACCACGGACATTTTGTTTCTTTATTTGTTTGGCTCGAGAGTTTGGCTGCAGCTGAACTTTGAAGCAACACCTCACACCAGAAGCCAAGACTGTAATAGCTATATGTCCCGCCTGCTGATGCAACATTTGCGCTACATATGGCATCGAGCGAACTTGGTTTCTTCGCAAAATGCATTCAATATTGCAGATATCCAGAGCGACTGTGCTGACACGTTAAAGGCTGAGGGTAAGCAGACGTATACGTTCATACATGAAAGTGCACATATGCGCTCTGGAGCACGCAGGCCGCTCGCCTTCCACCAGCATGAAAGTGCTTTCATGTTTACAGCAGAGCAAACAGAGAAGGGCTTCACCTCCTGTGTTTATCTGGAGTATGCTAGTTTCCATGACTGCCTTCCCTCCTAGCAGTAAGAAACAAAACATTTGCTTGGAAGAATTAAAGGCTGACAAGCAGCGAGCATGAAAGAGAAACTGAGATGTGTTCGTTGTAATTTGTAATAGTCATTTGCTTACAGACTCAGGACTGTTGCTTGTGAGCACAGGTTATGTCATAGATGGGAACAAATGTTTAGTTAAGTCACAAACTGGCAGCTAAAGCCAATCCATTCATGCTGTTTAGGAATAATTCTGGTTCATTACAGCAAGCTTCTTATTTTAAATTTGCACCCATCAGTATTATTACATTCAAAATTGACTTAAAAAAACAAACAAAAGTGTACTCTCACCTTCTGCTTAACTTAAGTATTTTAGTATATTTAGTATTTTTAGAGTAGTTTTGTTCATGTTATTGCCGTTTTAATTTGTCCTCAGTGAAAAAACTAACAAAACAAAACTCATCTCTCACAACCAAATTACCAAAAAGTTGCTTTCGGATAGGCACTCCTTTCTGGTGACATGTTGGCTTTGTGTTTGAATAAGTATGTGTAAAAATTACAGTATTGCTGTCTAAATGGTAAGCAGCTGCATTGATGGATAGCCATGCACGACATCGTGACCAAGAAATCACCCAAGAAAGAAGTCAATGTGCGAGCTGTGGCAATATAAAACACAGAGATAGCTGAGGCCACTGGAGGTTTGATAGTGGAGTAACTCATATGTTTGTCAGCCAGGAGACTTCAGTTTATGTCTTAGCTTTGGGAGCACCTGTTTTCACTCACTGATTAGTTTTCACTTATTTTTTTATGTTTACCGTTACTCGCTGGATAGGGTGAGTCACCGAATGTTTACAGTAGATCTCTTCACAACATTAACTGTGCATGTCAAAAAAGGGACACTTACTCAAGGGGTCCATATGGTATTATGCCCATATGGCAAATAATAGAACAAGTCTCTCTATTGCTGCAGTCTGATAGCACAGAGAGACAACTTGTGTGTGTTGGTGAGATTCAATTGACTTTGGTAAAACATCAGTATCTGACACCTTGGGAATGAGAACTAAGAACAGAGGGAAGCCCGGACAGCTTTTGCAGTAAGCCAAGAAGTACAACAGGCAGGAACAGGTCATAATGCCATAGTGATGGCAAAGTGAAAAGACATGGAGAAGGCTCAAAGTCTATGGTGCAGTACATATTTTAATGCCTATGGTGCATATCACATACATACCATGGCTTTCCCCTTCATTGTTTCACGTGTGTCAGAAGTTTAAATAACAGAATCCCTTCAGTTTGACCTGCAAGATATGGAATTTTTCAAAAGATATTGCTTTTCAGTTTCACACATTGATTTTGGCATTACAGTTTTTCTTTTAAAAGCTTTTCCATTTGTATGTTCCAAATATGTAAAAAGTCTATAAAAATGGACGTACACCACTCTCACCCAAGCCCTAATCGTACCCCTCAGGTTGCCAGTAACTTGGTGGATGTTAAAAGGGGCTTTGGCCAAAAAACGTCATAATATAAATGTGAACTGTGGAGTTTGTGTTAGATGATCTTTTCAACCTTTTTGACCATCCAAGATGATGAAAAGATGTTAAATGAATAATCATTTCTTTCCCCTTCATCAACAAGCTTGTTTACCTTTTTGCAAGCCAGGAAGTGTTGCTCAGCAGTGAACAGCCCACTGGCATCTCTCAGGCCTGAAAGTGGCTGAATATGAAACAGACTGTTGCTCCTGGAAAAGAGAAAGTGTTCTCAATTGCCTCCCCTGGATGACTGTAATCTTCACTATGTGTATATTCATGGCTTTGTAAGACAGTCCTACATTCCTGTAAACCGCAATGTCTTGTTGTACTGTCATAAAGTAAATCTAGGTAATGTAATAAGTCCAAACTGGCAGCAGGGTCTGGGAAAGTACAGTCCCCTGCTCTGTATCGGTTTGTAGTCAGTGGATGTGGTTGGTGGATGGGGACAGTGGGCAGAGTATGTATGTCTTTCAGTGTGTGTCGTGTGTGTACTTGTGTGTTGGCTAGAGGGTCTAGCCAGCTCTCGCCTAGCTCCATTTGCAATCGAACCCCAGCTGAAATAAAGAACACATGGGAGCTGTTTTGAAGCTCCTTCATTGCCGGTTAAAAAACTGAATTTGCCCAGCGACTTCTTACTGTCTTTTTTCAACCCTCCATCCATTCTTCATCCTACCCTTTGTGCTTGGAACTGTTCGCCCGGAACAGGCAACACCAGTCGACCTCAAAATTTCCATTCGGAAAAGGAAAAAAAATAAACAGATGATGAGGAAAAAAGAGAAGAAAGAAGTGAAACAACATTTGCGTGCACGGCAGTGATGGGAGGGCAAATCCTGTGCCAACTGTGTTATGGTTGGCAAAGCTTGAAGTGCCTGATCAGTGGAGGGGAGGAGGGTAAAAAAAAAACACAGAAGTGGAGCGACAGGCTGCCATACGGTGTGGTCACCAGCTGCTGTATGTTTGAACCATGGGAGAAATTCCATGTGGTTGTAATTTTCATATTAAAGTAATGGGGGTCTATCAGTATCTGAGATGTAAAGAGAGGGTGTGGGGGTGTACCAAGTGCTATGTGTGTGGAGGGGAGCCTTTATGTACATTTATAGTATTACTGAAGTAAGCATGTGTGTACGAAGATATACTGTAATTCACCTCATAATACCACCTAATAATGGCACTTAAAAAATGCCACAGTAAGCAGTGTACTTGATAGGGTGTTAAGAGGAAAATATAGAGTCCTTGAGAGCCATTCTCAATTTCAATGTTACAGGAAAGCAGTTTTAAAGATTTCACCACATATGAGGCTCAGGCTAGTACATGTAAAATTTTACCACTAAACAACTATGATCTTTGCAGAGCCCTCTTTTTTGTGATGGAACTGTGTCTCATTAGATGCAATGATCTTCCACACGAAAGTTGGGTTTGCTTGAAAAAGAAGTCTGTGTTTGCCTTTCATACAAGTTTATGAACTATGGTCAAATAAAATAAAAGAACTTTGAGAGAACTTCTGTGGATTGAAACAGCAGTCTAACTGAAAGATCCATACGAAGATCAGCATTGGGGTCATTACTCAAAAAAGGTAATGCATTACACATTGCTGGTTACTTTTCTTAAAAGTAATGCAGTACATACCTTAAAATCATTTCTTGCATTACTTTCTCGATGGTCAGTAAAATGACATGAAAGGTGTTGTCTCATTGTTACTAGTTTTAACAATATAAACCTTAGGTCCAGTTCCACACAAGAGCACACGAGGACACACAACTAAAAGAAAGATTTTTCTTTTAGTTTTTATGTATGAACACGAAGCAAAGTTGAAAACCCGCCCAAAGAGACTTCAAAGTGATTGTCACCGTGATTTTACTTTAGAAACATGACCAGGTAGAAATGGAGGCTACAAACATGACTGCTCATCACTGCTTTTGCAACCTGCTGTTCAGGCAACAAAGTTCAGGCTCTGGCTGCTGGACTAAGGGTCAGCATACACAGCTTTATAATCACTTTGGGTTCTCTGCTAGCTTTGCGTTAGCATACTGTCTGTGCAGATGTGTGCACAGAGCCGAGGTTGTGTTAGCAGCATAATGTGGTTGTTTCTGCCCTGGACTTTTATGCAATAAAAACAAAAGTAATGTCCATATCTCTAATGTAGACCACCATTTTCCTCTTCTTGCACATGAACTGAAATAAGCTGACTGCAACACAAGGTGGAAGAAAAAAAGCACGTTTGGCTGTTGTTTCTTTTTTTTCTATCCGCCCACCGTGCAGAGAACTGAAGACGCTTTCAAATCTGAGTAAGGTTAAAACTGTAAATGTAATGTAATCAGTGAATTTACTTAAAAATGTAATGTGTTTACAGGAGTGTGGAGCATTGTGTTAGCTTTCTGCTACATGTTTGTTACCTTGTAGAGCGTTACACTGTACACTGTCAAAGACAGTGTAGAGGGGAGTGACTACATTTAAATTAGTTATAGTTTTTTAATTTTATAGGCCAATTCCTAGACCTTTTGAATCACACCTTGTAATCCATTTGACACTGGTAAATTTAGGCTAACTTAAAATGCTAATGGTAAAGATAAGCAGTTCAATCATACTGTGTGAACTGTTTATTGAGGCTGCCTCAAGTTTGTTACCACTTCAACTCTGTCAAGATCTCTTTCATTTCAAGTATACAAATATAACGTTAGCTCTTAGCTAATATCACCCTGACACCCCAGCCACATATACAGTGATTTGCTTTTATGGCGCATTCTTTTGGATAATAGTGGACATTCCAGGCTCCTGTTGCCTTTAAAGTATTTATCACAGTTTCATATGATAATCACTGGTATCCTTTACCAGCACTGGTTATCAATTCTGTTGCTTGACTGAACAGGTCACTGAATTCTGTGGTCTCTGGTCACCCTATTGCTGTGAGGGCCTTCCTGCGTGGACGCTCTTTGAATCTCTGGCCACAGACTACAAAACATAGCCTGTGCGTCTAAAATAGTTAAACCACACTGGAAGTTATAGTATCTCTTGCTGTCATTTTTGAGCCACATATGTTGAGCTGTTTTTGCTGACCACATAACTAATCATTATATTTAAATATGATATAATCTGCTGCTCAGCGCTGTTAAATGCACCTTTCTATTCGGATCCCAAAGGAAACACAACTGCGCCACAAAGAGACACAAAACCTACCCCCCAAGACCACAGGGAGACACATGCCAACATAAAGAGACTTGATACAAACCTAATTACACACAAAATAACTCCAGTCAGACGCAGGAAATGACCACAAAGACATACAAAAGAGACCGAAAGGAAACAAAGCAACCCAGATAACACCCAGAATGACCCCAAAGGAGTCAAAATTACTACAGGGAGGGTTTAGTCATTTGTCCCAGCGTGGGGGCCCTTTGTTTTATTACCCATCCACAAAATTATAATTTGTTATTATGTAAGTGAAGCAGAATGCAAAAAAACACATATATTTGACAGGCTCTGGTTTTTATTGACAGCAGTCAGTTTGAAAAAACGCCATATAAGCAGGAGCAGAAGGGAATACCGTATTATGTATACGAACTCACTTGCAAAGATGCCCTTAATATGTTGTAAGAGTAGACTTGGAGCAGCAAAAGAAGCTTCACATCACTTTGTTTTTGCTATTATCATATCCAGGTTTAGCCCTTCGAGACCAGCTCTCTTCCCCAGTGGCCCTTCCGATACAGTGCGTCTTGTGTTAAAGCAGCCCTCGCAGCACTGGGATTTAAATCTGGCCTTATTTGCATGGGGTTCTGTGGGATGCTGAGACTTAAGACTGTACGTGTCTTAATTTTAGCAAAGCAAAGTGAAACTATTCAGCTTCTCCGTAGCTCTTGACTAACAAAGCCAGGAGACTTCTGATTTGTTATCTACTATTCTACAGCTTAAGGGTTTTGACTTGCTAGACTTTCTACTAGGGAGCATCATTGTGTCTTTTTTTTTTTTTTAAGTAGTGACGATGAATTGTTATTAGCTGCTCCCAGAAAAGCTATGAAAGGATGGCTCCAGCTTGACTTTTGCCCAGTTTCTTCTGCTGGGACATTTGCATGTGTTCAGTGTGACTAAACACATTTTGAAATCAATCTTCCCATAACTCTGTCTTCTTGCAGTTATGGGAAAATGACAACAGTTTTATGTGTCCTGAGTTGTTGTTCCCAACACTAATAAAAATATACGTGAGCCACATTTTGCAAAGTTGCAAGAGGTCAGGTCATAGTGACTGAAGGGTGTTGGCATGAAAATGGTGCTCAAACTTAAACATACTTGGTTTTATTTTAAGAATGCAGGCACATTAAACATTGCTTGCTACTCAAATATTGGATGAGGATCTGTGGACAATTATATACGGCTGGAAACAAAAAAGGCAGTCTTTTGTTGATTAATTTTACACCCCCGGCACACTGTTGTATCTTTAAACAAAAGAAAACTGTGTGTGCGTCACGCTTCACTGCTGGAACACTGGTATGTGCTTTTGACTTGTGCCAGTTAAAATTAGGTTTGATACAACTATCAGCCACGAAGAATGTACCAGCAGTGCAAACAGAAATCCGGTGATACATGAGGGAAAAGAGCATGAAGAAGGAGCGGGCAAGAGAACAAAAACAAAGAAGGCGTGCTTATGTTTCCGTGCTATACATCAGATTCCCTCTTATTACTTCAAACCCAGATATTTGCAGAGTTTTCACACGTCCTTCATAAAGCCATGCGGTTTTGGTTGGCTGGTCCCAGATGGGGTTTCTCTCTCTTGGCTGTCTGTGTGAAGAGTGTCCCAGGCCTGAGTCAGACAGCAGGATTAGTGGTAATAGTGCTTTACCATTAAGATGGACGGGTGGAATGGAAACCTTGTAAGTTCTAAAAAAAATAAACAAAAAAAAAAGCTTTTCTGAAGAAAAAAAAGATGGCACTCGAGATTAATGACGATGCGTTTTTAATTCGCTCTGGTGGGGTTTGAATACTTTCAGGGGAGCTCAGGGTCACTCAGCTCGCTGTACCTTTAAGGACCATGTCAAACTTCATTTCTTGTACAAACATGAAAATTCCCCATGGTTGTAATTATGAGGTTTACACAACAGTTAGAGAAGAAGAAAAAGAAGATGGAGAGAGAGAGGGGTGGTGAGATGGTGGAGGGAAATGAGGGAGGGGAGGTTTGCATTTGCCTGCTGGACAAAGGCCAAAGGAAGACTTGGCAGAAACTGTAGGATATTTGTGGTCGGACGAAGGACGAAAGGTCTGGATGCTTTTTTAAACACAGACAGAAAGAGATGAGCGCTGCTAACCTACATCCAAATCTTGAGACTACAAACTGTGGTCAGAAACCTAAAGCTGAGCGTGGTCTGCGACATCCAAGTCACTCCTGTACGTCCTTCGTGTTTGCGCTTTATGCAGTCGACCATAATCCTCGTCTGGTCTCACTCGTCTCAAGTAAATCTTCTTGTTTGTTTGGTTCTCATATGGAGTTTGGCTTTTTTGCGATGGTCTGTCCTCCTCTGTTGTGGGTTCGAGTGTGTTTGAAAGGAGGGATCTGTGTGTCACTTGATCACTTGATTCACTGCACATCATTATCTAAGACAGGAGTATCTGTGTGTGGGGGTCTTCCACCGAGTAAAGACTGTCTTCTGAAGTGAAAACTTCCAAGAGCTAGGTATTTTGACTTGTTTTGTAACCGCTTGACTGCGATTACATGACAATTTCAGATGGATATGTGTATTGAACTGTACCAGTCAAACGTCTGAACACTTTCTCAAAGATATTTTTTCATTGTTTTTTCTATTTTCTACAATACTCAAGGTATTCAAACTATTTTACACCCCACTGGCAAGTGTGTGGAAAATAAACTACTTGCAGCAGATGTCCGTTTTCTCGTGACTCAGTTTCAGCAGTCTTGCCATAATCTGGATTTTTATAGTAGTAGTGCTATTTGCTGTGTGCCCACACTACTTCGGCACTGTACAGCTGTGTTAGACAGAACTCCATAAAGAATTGATAAATTTAAGTTTCTGCTTTTGGAACTTGAAACTATGAATCACATTTTCACTTCATAATTTTACACTTTTTTTTTCATTTGATTTGTCATCATATAATGTAGCAAACTAAATGTAATTTAAAATGAAAAGGACCCTCATCTCCAGCCAACCCAGGATCACGGCAAAGCGTGTAATAAACATGCCAGTCCACCGTGTCCATTTCATGCTTTGCCTCTCCAAAACATGGACATGCATGCAGACGTTGCAGTAACAGCAGATGGAGATATTTTATTTGAAGCCAACATGAAAATAGTCCCAAGAAAGCATTTAAACAAACATTATTAACATATTTACATGTAACTACATATTAGCCGCCTAGCTTATTTGTTTCTGTCGTTTAGGGACACTGGAATGTACATCATATGTTTTTTGCTCACTGCCGACTTCTTGGCTTTAAATATATTTTCTCCCTCTGCTGGTAAAGCAACTTCTGTCCAGTTGCATTTCTGAGAGGCAAAGCATGAAATGGACACAGTGGACCGCTTTGCTGTGATATCGGGTTGTTCCAGCTCTGCATTTTTTTGTACTCTGTTAGAGTAACTTTGCCTAATTCACAGTTCTAATTTACTTAGTGGGCTTTGACGCTGTCCCTCAGTTTATCCTGTCTGAAACAAGTGGTTTTAGCTCTTTCTCCCCCCTCCTTTTAAGCTAGCTTTCTTTTAATTTGGCTGCAGCTCACAAACAGATGGTTTAAACAAGTGTGGGTGGGGTACTGTGAAGTGTGATGTGACGAACACACTGGGATACCTCTTCCCAGTGAAACCATATACAGCAGAGAGTGGGAAAAAAAAATCTAAATCATATTACAAAGTATTATGTTGACATCATGATTTGAAAATGTGCCACTGTTGTGACAATGTGATAGAAAATATGAAAAGGCGTAATAGGTCCATTTGAATGATTTAATGATTGCACACATATAATCCTATTATTTGGCACTATATATCCACATTATGTAGTTTAATAACAAGGACTCAAGCTCAATTCCTCCTGTGTGTAGTTATTCTTCCAAATCAAACACATTCAAGGAAGATATTCGGATTCCAGCAAGAGACGCTTTAGTCCTGATGTTGTGGCCTAGTGTGTACTTTCAAACGTCGAACACTTTTTTACACATGAAACTTGGTTTGTGAGCAGTGTAGGAGTAAAAATGACTCTGCTGCTTAAAGTTCTCTAAGATTGTAGAGAAATCACCCAACGTCTGAAGCAGTAACCCTGATTGTGCCACGCTGGCTATTTTACCACATGCCAGGAGACTTAAATTTGTTTAAAAAAAAAAAAGTGTCCTGAAAGACATGGACAGTCACCAGGCATAGATGATGAGCTATGGAAAGGCTAAAATGATGCATTCATACAGCTTGTCCAAAGGCTTTTGATGGTTCATTGAAGACCTTTTAGACATCTTTTTTTTTCAAAAAGAAGGAATATCTATTATGCGTGCAATGCAGAACTACATGCACAGTACTCAAGACAGATACAAACTGAAATAGAGGGCGTAATAAACAATAAAGTCCTGTTTTCTGCATTGTGTGTGTGCATTGGAACAAAATTATTTAAGGTTAAAGAAAGATTATGGTTATAATTTAGCATAAACTTTGGTCAGGACACTTAACAGTATGGTTGAATTTCTTCAAAACTATGAGTTTCCACTAAGCACTGGGCAGAGATTCTCAGACCAGTGCAGCTCCGGTTGCAGCTGGTTGTCTTCACACTGTGTGACCAGCCTAAGCCCCATAGGAAATAATTAGTGTCACTTTTAATTATCTGAGATGCTGCGGGTGTCTGCGAGTTTTATAACTTTAATGAATTATATATAGGTTAAACCTTTTTCAACAAAAAAAATAAAATGATAAAAGCATGTGAATTATACGTCTCAGAGCTTTCATGCACGTGGTGTTTGACACTGAGCTCACGTTCCCCCTTCCCTTCCTTTGTCAGCAAACGTCTCCTCTGTGAAACCTGACCGCCGGGACAATCATCATTCCTCAGCTATTAGCACCAAATCTTTGGCCGGCTCTGAATGTGAAGAGATGTTGTGTTGTCAGCTGGATGGCTCTGGTTTCTCCCCAGATGAGTGGAGAAAGGGGTCAGTGACGCCTGTCAACGACCCCCAACGGCCCCTGGTTTCCTGTCCAGGGACTACTCAATGTCCTCCATTACGTGTCACTGAAGAATCAAAATGGCCTCTACTCTAGATTTCCAGCCATGAGTATTTATCATGATAGCAGTTCAGCTGAAACTCAAGAGTGTCCATAATGAAAGCTGGAAGCAAAAGCAAGCAGTTGAAGATATAGCTAAGATATATATGCACTGATAAAGGTAATTAACAATGAAAGGCACTAAGGTTCTTTGTCCAGTTTCGGAGATTGGAAATCTTTTCAAAGGTATAATTTTGTTAGAGATAGACAGCTGTAACCTGAGATGGAACTGGAGGATGAAGAAGTCGTTAAGTTTGAGACTTCATTAGAAAGATGCCTATGAAAGTCAGAGGAAGCAGCAGAACGTTAAACACAAAGAGCCCATGTTGTTTTCTTCTTCTGCACTTTGTTCTGCCAGCAGGATCTGATGGGGGGGTTTAATGTCGTGCACGGCACTGCTTGGTGCTGTAAATGTCAGGATGATTTTCATTTGAGCTGAAACCAATTCTCAGGATTGAAATGGAACTTACACTTATAATAGTTGTCTTATTGCTGGAAGCTTAAAGCCTGTGTAGAAATGGAGAGTTGAATCTGTGGTGTAGCTTTCTTTGCCTGTGAAAATGCTCCAAGAACAGCAGTTCTGTGAACCAGCAGTAACAAATTTCCAGAAGTTACGCCTATGTCTCCGTGCCCACCTTGCTCGCTGAGAGCTCTTTTCTCGAGCTGCACAGTATCGAGTCATTGGGTCAATATTTGCTTTTAACTTTTGACCCGCGTGTTTACCCTTCTTTTTACTCAATTACGGGTGTCACTGGTGTCAGGCTCAGACAAAACTGGAAACTTATGTTGTGACAGCAAAAAGCCAGAGAGGCGTGGTTTTTTTAATGTCATTTTGTGACGTATCATGATTTATAGGCTTGAACTTCATATAGAAAAAAATAACACTGAACATATTAATGCACCTTTCCAGAACTGAATCTGAGCCACGCTGTATAGTTTTTTCTTTTTTTTAAAGAAAAGAGGAACAAGGAGCTTCTCTGTCATCTAGGTAGTCAAAAGGTAGCTACTGGTTAGCTAAAGGCAATCTTTAGACAATTCAGTAGGCTATTTAATCTATCCTGATGTGAAGATGATCACATTTCTCTATGAAAGACTCTTAGTTAGAGATAGGTATCGGTCTTTTTCACAAAACCATTTAACTCTTGACTAAAACTACGTTTACACTACTCCGGATAAATTTGAAAACGGTGTTTTTGTCTAAAAACGCTCCACGTCCACACTATCGTTTTCAATCGTTTCCGAAAACGCTTATGTTCCTGTACCGCACATGCGTGAAACATAAGACGATTCGACCTGCGTCATTTCCGTCTGCCGTTTATTCAATTCAATTCAATTCAATTTTATTTATATAGCGCCAAATCACAACAATAGTCGCCTCAAGGCGCTTAATATTTGTACAGTAGATCGTACAATAATAGATACAGAGAAAACCCAACAATCTTACCCCCTATGAGCAAGCACTTTGGCGACAGTGGGAAGGAAAAACTCCCTTTTAACAGGAAGAAACCTCTGGCAGAACCAGGCTCAGGGAGGGGCGGCCATCTGCTGCGACCGGTTATTTACTTTACATTCCCTCTTCTTTGAAGAAAAGCTATCTGGAGCATGTACAAACTGATATTAATCTTTAATAGGGCCGTCAAAACTGAGAGCAAACAAAACAACTGCTGTACAATGCCGTCCGCCATCTTAGTTGAATTGATCACATGACTAAAATGCGTCATTGTTTCCAAAAACCTCCGTTTTTGCAGTCCACACTGCGACGCGAAAACGGCGTTTTCCAAAATCTCCACTTTTGCCGGAGTTTTCAGAAAGATTTGTTTTCGGAGGCAA
>VVHJ01058124.1:0-10486 GCA_015107715.1 Tylochromis polylepis | reverse complement strand
TGTGAGCCATACACCTAATGTGCACATAGTTACCATCAGCCATTGCCTTAACCATGTTAGTGGCATTATCTGTGACAAAATACCCAACAGAAAATTTCGCTCCAACATCATCTTGCCATTTGTGACGGTGCCAAGGCAGACCCCACGACACGCTCATGTTCGTCCACATCACTTTTATTCCACACGGTTCACATGATACACTTATATGGTTGCTGTCACACCCACCCACCGCAGCTGCAGCTCACCTGCTGCCAGCCGCACACAGCATCAACAACAACCACAACATGACATTAAGGACCCTCTTTTAAGGCTGGCGAGGCGTGATTGCTGATGCCATGCAGGTGAAGCCATCTCCACCCCACGGCACCGCAAGCCACGCCCCGCCACACCATTGTTTCACAACGGCCTGGAGGTGATGTAGAATGTTGGCTGCTGTGTGATCTTCATAAGAACCTCCATCTTGAGGAGTGCTGTCACACGTTTATGTTCATCTGTTCCTTGTGGACTCTGTTTGCGTTCTATCCAGTGGCCAGTGAGAGAAAGATATGCATTTGTGGAAAATTGGCTTGTCCAGATTTCAGACGTGCAGTGCACAAATTTCCCTTCAATTTTTGAGAGCGCTTCTTTTACTTTCGTTTTTGCATCTTGGTAAAGTTCTGGTATAACTATGCGAGAGAAATGCCAACGAGATGGTAGTTGGTATCGAGGTGCAACCACACTGAGAAGCTTGTGAAAACCTTTATTCTCCACTACTGAGTAGGGCGTGAGGTCAAGGCAAATCATTTCTCCCACTGTGTTTGTTATTTGCTTTGCAGTGGGGTGGTTGGGTGGATAAGCCTGTTTTGCAGTAAATGCAGCTAATATAGGTGATTAAAACTGACTTGCAGGGGCAGAACATGGCTGTGATGATGATTTGGTGCTTGTGGGGGGTTGGCAGACAGTACCAGGAGAGGATGCTTTAAGTGCATGTGATTATGCATAGCAGATGTTGACAGTTGTTTGATATCTCTGCTGATTTGACTTTTGCACACATTACATATTACTTTGGTTTTATCTCCAGCACTGACTGTAAAATGCTTCCACACAGAACTTGAGCAAGTTTTTTTCTTTTTTTTTTGGGCTGGTGGAGGACCAAGAGATGGCTCAGCAGCAGCCACACTCTTTTCTATTTGGTTGCCCAAATCCATGTGGCGAGTTTCAGCTAAGTTAATGAGTGACAGGAAGCTATGCTAAGGTTAACTAGCCCATACCCTACATCTTGCTGTCTTTTGCAGTCAGCAACTTAAACGTACCTTATAACTCCCACAAGTGCATACAATTTGACACAACTACACAAGCGTTATTTTAAGCTTTTTAACCGAATGTTAACGTTACTCTGTCAACAGCCTATTGTCTAAAATACCGAGCTAACAGAGCTACATAAACAGAGCGAACATGAGAGCACCGGACTGCAGACGTCAATAATGCATCATAATGGAATAATCTCCCGATCAAACTCTGCTTCCCGAAAGTTATAAACTGCCTCCGGAACCCAGTTAAGGTACAAAAATCTATTCAACAAGTCTTTCTTCGCTCAGCCGAGCCTTCTCTGTTGCTGTGTGGCGCAGCTGTGTCAGTCACCTCTTTTACACGTCACTCACTCACTCATCCGGGCATGCATTGCGGTCTCATGAGGAAATACAGCTTTTTGAAATAAAGTTTTTCTTGTTCCCGAATACAAATATTTTTTTAAGTATTTGTTCGAAATAAGTATTCGTAAAAAACAAACAAACAAACAAACAAACAAACAAAACACGGTATTTGTGCCTTTCCGAATACCGTATTCGGGCTCGGCTCCACCCCTACTTTCTTGATACTTTGTTGAGCAGTCCAATGGTCAGGAACACCCTTGAGGGATATCATATGATTTCTGTCTCTAGACTAAGTGAAATTGTAAATCATATGAAAACCGCAGTTAGTTTTGTGCTCTAGTTTCTGCTTTTTTCTCCTTAAGCCTTTTGCTCTTAGTCTCAGGTAGAGCTTCCACAGACTGAATTTGTTTATTGTTGCATTGTTAACTTGCACTGTGTATTATGCTTGCAGGTGCAAAGCACCTTCAGATAATGTACTTGCATTTATATAATGCTTTTCTAGTCTTATTGATCATTCAAAGCACTTTTTAACTACACATTCATGTAGGACTTTATTCTATAAACTTCAGCTACCTTACATCCGTGGTCTGTTAAGAATCACCAGTGCACAAACATGCATGTCTTTGGACTAAGGGAAGAAGCTGGAGTACCCAAAGAAAAATATGTCAACTCCACACAGCTAAGCCCAAACCCGGATTTAAGCCAGCTGTGCGGCAACAGTGCTAACCACTCCACCATCATACCACCCTAATTCTGATTTGGTGTCTGTGCTAAGGCTCCCTCTGACCTCTATGTGCACTATGTATTATGACTCCCAAGTCTCTGCAGGAACCTTTACAATTGTGATGGGAACACTTATAGTTTTACCTCTGTCACCACTGTCCCATGAATAATACACACAGATATGACATTTTCCTTGATTTGACCTACACTGGTGGATTTAAAGTTAATTTCAGTAGGGACAGGTCAAATTTGACTGGAGCAATCTCACTGTACAGAAATATGTAGCACATAAATTTAAAAAAATAAATCTTTTTTATGTTTTTGGGATCACCTTAGGAAAAGTCATCTAATTTCAGAATAAAAGAATTAATATTTATTTATTTAGTCACATGTTAAAAATTTGACCCCAACAGCATCGTAAGTCTGTCACAAGTCTCAAGCAGACACAGCGCCACCCTGCGGCTGTCTGAAGACTTTACAGTGATCCAACGGTTCTTCGGCTAGGAGCATAGACGGCTTTTATTTTGAAACAAACCACGTACGGGAAGTCGGAGGGGAAAATCAGCTGGACTCCGCGGAAATCACCAACAGGACTATTTTCCTTTTATTTAGCTAGCTATCCATCTGTCAACTCCTATTTCTCCCTCCCTTCTTTGTTGCTGTCAAACCGCCACACTGGCGATGTCGGAGTCGTACGGTAAGAAAGCACTTTTGACCGGCGGCCACCGTTATTCATCCTCCCGTAGCCTCAGAGATGGGATGGGGCAGGTGTGCCCAGAGAGCTTTTTCTCATCGTAAACAGATAGCTGACAGGCTAACCGAGCCGTCGCTGAAGGCTGCTGGCCTTAAAAGTTGCCTCGTCAGCGTAAGGAAACCCACAGAGGCTGTACAGCAGAGTTTAGTGTCGCCGTGCGCACAAAATGTACCCACGGTACAAGGTTACAAAGCTCCCCGGAGGATATCGAAAAAGACAGGGGAAGCTGACACCTGGCTGGGGCTTGGTGCAGCTGTAATATCTGAATGAGCTGCAACATTACAGTCATATATGAGGCATTGTTTTCTTAGCTTGCCCATTTTACACCAAAATAATCATTATTTTGCTAGTTTAGTGGTTTAATAGTGGATGAACTCCTCCGCTGCACAGAACAGCTGACTGTAGTTTTTGTTTGCCTACATCAAAGCCTCATATATTAGGTTAATACCTATATCAATATTTGAAAGCTATAAAATCAAGCAAGTAAAACCAGGCGCTGTTTGTTGTTAAACATAAACATTAGTTTATTATGACCAAAGCATCACAGTACTGTGCAGCATATGCTAGAGCCTGACTGATGAATGGATTTTGGGAGCTGATGTGCACAGTTTGTCATAGTTTTATATATCTGAGACCCATTTGGAACACCTGCCAAGAAAATTAAAGACAAAAATCAAATTTATAGTTTACTAGTCATAAAATCATTATATAATCCAAAATTTTGTCTGTGCTGGACTGTGGTGATATGACTTGTGTGGATCTTGATTTTGAATTGTATTTTATCACAGGTGATTCTTTTCTCTCTGCTGCATCTTGTATGAAAAAGTGGGCTAGTACTCTTTAACTATAATAATACTGCAGGGCTATAAATAATAATAGATATGATTATTTGCAAGGCTACTGCAGAGATTACCTCTTTCCTTAAATTTAAATGCAGTCTGATTACTGGACTTTACAACAGTGACGGAAGCTCTTACATTCAAGTGGGGAAAAACTAAATGAACTTTAAATGAGCTACAAAATATATGAAGCTACATTCTCTGATTTCACTAGAATATTTTGAAAGGTCATGTTTACAGAACTTGAACCACACCCTCATTTGTTTATATTTTGTGAGGAAAATAAGAAATGGGTGCAGCAGTTTGTTTGAAACATGCAAACATATATGGAAATGCAGCATATAAGACAAAAACGGAGTTTGTAACGAGTGTGAAAGTCAGTATTTGGTATGACCATCTGTATTCTTCAGCACAGCCTGAACTCTGTTAGGCAAGGTTTTTGTAATTTCTTTAAGTAGTCTTCAGGAATAGTTCCCGGGGCTTCTCAAAAGACATTCAAAGCTCTTCTTTGGATTTTGGCTTCCTTTATTTCTGATTTCTACCAGGATGATCCCAAACTGCCACTGATTTTTCAATCCAGTTCTTGTGTAATTTGGCATACCTCAGCCTTTTCTCCCTGTTTCCTTTCCTTAAGAAAAACTGAGTTAGTAGATGGATCAACTGAAGGATGGCATTTATCTCTCAGGTCCTATCTCAGGTGTTTTCAGATATTTTTTTTTTTTTACCTGTTTCTTTAGGACATGATCTTTAGCTGATCAGTAGTATCTGAAAGTCATGTTTCTGTTTCACTGGAAACTATACAACATACTAGTAATTCCATAATAGCACAGTACTGGCTAATAATACTGTTCAGGATCAAGTATATTTTCCAGTTTAAAAACATTGTAATGGTAACCTAAGTTATTATAGTTCACTAAAACTAAACTAAAAAATAAAACTGTGTTTGTTAAAGATGGACTAACTGAAGTGACATTGTACTCAAAACTAATTACACTAAACTAATAAACTCAAAACTAATAAAAAATATATATACAGGAAATGTCTTTAGTTTGTTGTCACATGTAGCTTTATGAGGCCTTGGTACATTTGGTTATTGAGGCTTGGGATGACTGAGCTAACTGCCTGTGTTTGAACCTCTGAAAAACACCACCCATATCACAATAATTAAGAAAACAAACATTGGAGCTAAACACTAAAATGAAATGAGCAAACTCACTCTAGAAATGAAACTGAATTGACAAGAAAAAACTAACTGGAAAATACAAAACTAAGACTACAGTAACTGAGCTTTTCCCACATTTTTCCTGTCGTGTCATCTAGTGTCTACAGGAGCAACTGTGATAGGTTCATACAGTCTGATAATAATAGCCCAACTGATGTAATATGTTGTGTGCATCTTTTTTGCAGATTTCCTGTTTAAATTCCTGGTGATTGGGAATGCTGGAACAGGGAAATCCTGTCTTCTACACCAGTTCATAGAGAAGAGGTGTAAGTCTGAAAGATGCAGCACGATCCTGACTGTTTACTATAAACTACAGCACTACATTAGGGCATTTCTCCAGTCAAATGGGACAGTAAATATGCCAGTAATTTCCACATGTTAAAGATTCCTTGGATTGAAATCAAGTTTTTAACCTTTTTAAAGTTCATATTTCATGAGTGAAATAAACAGTCAAATCCATGGATGGTCATTTGTATTGCAGTCTGAGTTTTATAGGCAAACCTAAGGAATTAGTCCTGTTAAGTTTGGGTTAAAGCTAAGCTTCTCAGAGCTGGCAAGCAGGACAGGGGGTTGTGTTAGATAAGAAACACATCTACATTTCTAATGTTGAAGATGATGCACTGTAATGACAAAACTATTCGTTCGTCTGCCTTCACACGCATATGAACTTGAGTCCCATCCCATTCTTAATCCACTGGGTTTAATATGATGTCAGCCCACCCTTTGCAGCTACAACAGCTCCAACTCTTGTGGGAAGGCACAAAGTTAAGGACTGTGTTCATGGGAATTTCTGATCATTCTTCCAGAAGCGTATTTGTGAAGTTGGACACTGATGTGGTATGAGGAGACCTGGCTTGCAGTCTCTGCTCTAATTCATCCTAAAGGTGCTCTGCTGGGTTGAGGTCAGGACTCTTTACAGGCCAGTCAAATGCTTCCATACCAAACTCATTCATCCATGTCTTTATGGCCCTTACTTTGTGCACTGGTGCGCAGTCATGTTGGAGCAGGAAGGGGCCATCCCCAAACTGTTCCCACAAAGTTGGGATCGTGAAATGGTCCAAAGTGTCTTGGTATGCTGAAGCATTAAGAGTTTCTTTCACTGGAACGAAGTGGCCGAGACCAACTCCTGAAAAACAACCTCACTCCATAATGTCCCCCTCCACACACACACACACATACACCAAACTTTACACTTGGCACAATGCAATCAGACAAGTACTGTACCCGACGCTCTGTGTTGTGCTTGGATGCAGCTGCACGGCCATGAAGCTCTCTACGCACTGTTCTTGAGCTGATCTAAAGGCCACATGAAGTTTGGAGGTCTGTAGTGATTGACTACATCGACTTTTTTTTTTTCTTCTAGAGACTTTGTGGCTGAGTTGCTGTCATTCCCAATCACTTCCACTTTGTTATAATACTACTAACAGCTGACTGTGGAAAATTTAGTAGTGAGAAAATTTTCAGACTGGACCTATTGGGCAGATGGCATCCTATGCTGGAATTCACTGAGCTCCTGAGAGCAGCCCATTCTTTACAAATGTTTGTAGAAGCAGTCTGCAGGCCTGGGTGCTTGATATTTATACACCAGTGGGAACGGAAATGATTGGAACACCTGAATTCAATGATTTTGATGGGTGAGTGAATGCTATCGGCAATATCGTGTATGTAAAATTTGCCAGTCTGAGACAATCTGATATATCAACAAGTGGTCGATTTCCCCTTGTTTTTCTTCAGAATGACTTTCCAGTTCAAACATGTAGAGCTGAAATACTCAAGTGTTAACTTGCCGTTGTGTAAAGTAGAGCAGTGTTAGTGTGTGAGCAGAGTCAAAGGTGAACAGATTTGCTGGAGCTGTGCACCAGCAGGGGAAGAGTGGGTGTCAGTAGAGATCAGGATGAATTTTCATATTCACAAATGCGAAAGGAGGCAAAAGTGTGAGTGACATCAAGCCACATCAAATTTTACACCAGATTGCATCACATTTTTAAGGCATGAAGGGATACATTTATGAAAAAACAACTTCTAAATGTGTCATTTTGATGATCGGTTCTGTTTTTTTAAGGGTTAAACCAAAACGTACAAATAGACTTCAGGAGAAGAACTTCAAAGAAAATCATTGTCTCATCCACACATGTGCTGAAATTGGGTTCTTTTTCTTTGAAGTGCAGAAGCAGCAGTTGTTTTCCTTACAGCCACACAGTGATAGTCAGATCATCACTATTCATTCCACTTATTTAATAATATTAAGGCATTTACATGTTTTATTCATTTTTTTCTAGTCAAGGATGAATCTAACCACACAATCGGAGTCGAGTTTGGCTCTAAGATCATCAGCGTGGTCAACAAAATGGTCAAGCTTCAGATTTGGGACACCGCAGGACAAGAGAGGTTCAGGTAGGTTCAGGTGAATAAGCACTTTGGACATAAGTCATCTCTGTTATACTGCAGACATTCAGCTAACGATACTATAGCTTAAAGACCAGAGTAACAGACACCGGAGTGCTGAAAGGTAACAGAGAGCTGAAAAATCAGCAGTTATTAAACTTGGCTACCTAGTTGATGTCCTCAGTAAAACGGTCACAGTTGTAGTTTTGTTGCTTCTGTTTAATTTATTTATTCCACTTTCTGCTATAGCTGTTTTTCACACATGAACTCGGGACAATTTAGGGAGAATCTGGTGAAGATATTTTCCAGCATTGCCTTTTCTCAGAGGCAGCACACGCCAGGAATTGGTTCTGTTGTTTTGTCCTGGCTGGATGCAGCTGTCTGAACAGACTGTGCACTGAGCAGCAAACATGACACCCACTCACTGCCCCAGATGGTTAGAAGGTCTGTCTGTGCATTGCCACAGTCCAGCAGACATTTGCATCCTTATGTGGGTCTCTGCAAAGTTCAGGGGTTAAATGGTTTTCACACACGCATTGATGTTTTTTCCTTCCTCATGTATTACCCTCAGGTGAATGTAATGTATACTCCCTGATTGTTCTGACTGTATGTCTGCTAATCTGTGTGTGTCTGTGTCTGTGTGTTAGGTCTGTGACCAGGAGCTACTACAGAGGAGCAGCAGGAGCCCTACTGGTCTATGACATCACCAGGTATCACAGAATGTGACGCTAGGCTTTTCACATTTCTCTGATTTGTTCCTCCTCCTCTCCTCTCTTGTCCTCTCGCCTAAGACTAAGAGGAATTGAGGATGTACAAATTGAGAATTATGAAAGGCTCTGTGTTTCAAGCCTCTAATTTATTTTTGTTTTCTAATCAGCTCCCACGTCTATTCCAAAGTGTAACCTGTCATTGCCTGCCACACTTTTATTATTTTTTTGTTCCAGTCGAGAGACGTACAACGCTCTGACCACATGGCTGAGTGACGCGAGGATGCTGGCGAGTCAGAACATTGTCATAATCCTGTGTGGGAACAAGAAGGACCTGGACGCTGACAGGGAGGTCACCTTTCTGGAGGCTTCACGCTTCGCTCAGGAGAACGGTAAGACCAGCAGCTGATCATCGGGAAGGATACCCGTTGTTGTTAGATGTGTAGACCATCTACTTCAAAGAATTATTGAATTGTTATTTATTATAATGTGTTCATTGTAAACTGATGTAATAGAACTGATGTTCCTGGAGACCAGCGCTCTAACAGGGGAGAACGTTGAAGAGGCCTTTGTCCAGTGTGCTCGGAAAATCCTCAACAAGATAGAGTCAGGTATGAGCTGTAGTCCACACCCATACCTGTGTGAACCCCAGCGCTTATTCTATCAATCCACAGGATTCTGTATATCTCTTAACTCCACTACCTCACAGCCCATCTAAAGTCAGAAACAAAACAATTTTTACATCATTTAGCAGCCCAGACAGCTAACCCATTAACTAGCTGGCCTGGAGCATTGTTCTAGGAAATGTCAAACTTTATTTATTAGAGTTCATGGTTAAACAGTGTTACAAAAGGCTTTAGCAAAGGGACAAACTCGCTGTACTTATATAGATGATTAAACCCTTTTCTTAACTGTCAGTAAACTAAGCACAATAGGTTTATGTTGGTTATCTCGCTGACTGTTCACTCATGTGATCTCTTGTGTTTCAGGGGAGCTGGATCCAGAAAGGATGGGCTCAGGTATCCAATATGGCGACGCTGCTTTACGACAGCTTCGCTCTCCTCGCCGTGCTCAGCCACAGGGCACCCAGGAATGCGGCTGCTAGTGGACATGTCCTGTAACAAATACAGACAAGGTGAGAGGGTCCGGAGTCTGTACTGTGTACACGGCATTAAAAAGAAAAGGATTCTGAGGCTTGTCAAATAAGAAGAACCCATGTTTAGAAGCGAAAATTATGCCTTCTGCTCTCTGCAGTGTCTCTCAGATGTGCAGACTCAGTAATTCTATATTTAGTCAGTGCCCATTTTTGCTTCTGCACAGTTGATCCAACCTTCATTTTAAAGGAAGCCTTCGTTATGATTATCCAAGACAGTAATCACGAAGGCTGTAATCATTAAATAGTGGCATAAAGTAAAAGGTGGATGCAGTTCCATTATTGTATGTTATTGCCTAGATATCACACGATAAGATGAACTGAGAAATTCTGGTGTCCATAACCATTTGCCCATAACTATTTGCACCAGACTGCACTGATACCTGATCGCTGATAGAAAGTCATTACACCACAGTTCCATCTGCAGTCTAACAGTTTTCACTGATTACTGGTTTTGCCTAGACATTATTAGCAGCAGAAGCAGAACACTATGAAGCAGTTTTGCAGATTCCTACATTTAAAGTCCAGTAAGCACTCCTCAGGGTGCTAAAAACCAAACCAGCAGTGGATATTTAAAATTGCTTGATAACAGTGACGGGCTCATCTATGACTCCTGAGTAAGTGGAAATGTTTAATGATTCAACATGAGGTGAAATGAAATGTTTCATTTTTTGTTCCCTGTTCAGGCCAATAAGAATGAAACACATCAAGAAACGGAAACAAGAGCAAGAAGTATATTTACAGTGTAATATAAATAAGAAATGACAAGTCAGTTTCCAAGTGTCAGAGTTGTGTGCGTTGGATTGTAGCTGAGCATCACCAGAGTTGAAGAGCCTCCAGGGAGAAACGATCCCTGAGTCTGGTGGTTCAGCTCTGCTGGGTCTTTAAAGGTACAGAAGACTTTTTTTCTGGAACTGCTGGTGTTTTAAGATAAGTCAAAAAATAAAAGCATAGTGGCACGGTGGTTAGCACTGTTGCCTCACAGCAAGAAGGTCCTGAGTTCAATCCCACCATCGGGCCAGGGTCTTTCTGTGTGGAGTTTGCATGTTCTCCCCGTGTTTGCGTGGGTTCA
>VVHJ01058121.1:0-19949 GCA_015107715.1 Tylochromis polylepis | reverse complement strand
AGCTGTTTTGTTTGCTCTCAATTTTGACGGCCCTATTAAAGATTAATATCAGTTTGTACATGCTCCAGATAGCTTTTCTTCAAAGAAGACGGAATGTAAAGTAAATAAGTAAATAAACGGCAGACGGAAATGACGCAGGTCGAATCGTCTTACGTTTCACGCATGCGCGGTACAGGAACGTAAGCGTTTTCGGAAACGATTGAAAACGATAGTGTGGACTCGGAGCGTTTTTAGACGAAAACGCTGTTTTCAAATTTATCCGGAGTAGTGTAAACGTAGTCTAAGTATGCAGGTTGATACTTGTCTTCTAGCGGCAACTCTTGCCACTCTTGCTATCTTCTCTAAGAAAAATCATTTCTAATTTTTTAAAAGTCCTCTGGTTCTTCAAAGAACCATCACCAACTAAGGAACCTCTAACTGAGGATAGTTCTTCATGTACTTAAGCAGGATCTTAATTACAAAAGGCTCAGTATTAGTATTGACTTTGCAAAATATAAGTTATATATCTACTGTGAAAAGACTGTCAAAGTATAACTGACCTGAGGTTAAAGCTGCCTGATAGCTATATATAGTTGCAGCTCAGAGGTAGAGCAGCTAGTCTACTAATATAAGGGTCAGTGGTTTGATCACCATCTCCTCAAGTCCTTGGGTAAGATACTAAGCCCCAAATTGCCCTTGATGCATCCATTGATGGTGTGAGTGTGATAGGTAAGTGTTTAAAGTGATAGAAATAAATGAAGTTTGAATGGGTAAATGTGGTTTGTAGTGTTTTAGGGCTTTGAGTGCTCAGCAAGAGTAGACAAGCACTATAAAACACCGGTCCATTTACCTCCCATAGATTTCAATCCAGACTTCATTGAGAGCAATGTATCTCTCTAACATCTCTGAAAAACCTCATTTAACTTTGTCAGTAACTGATATTATTGTTGTGTCACATAAATTTTGCTCTGACTGAATTTTCAAGGATAGTGTGATGGAGACCTGAAACACTTTAAAACAACAAAGACCTTTTCTGCTTCTGGAGAACAAAAAAGGAACTAAATAAGAAAAAAAAAAAAACAACACAAAAAAGAAATTGATGAAGGGCATCGGCTATTCTTTGAATGATTAAATAGCATAAATATTAAATATAAAAATTTGGTTCATCCCTATTAAAAACAACTAATCAATTTAACATATCCACGCCACACTAGAATGAAAAAAAAAGCACAAAACTGAATACAAGACAGGAGGTGAAATGGAAAAATCAAGGATGAAACAAGCAAGGAGGTGAGAAACCTTGGAAAAAGGCAATTTGTCACCAATTCACAGTAAATGGGAAATGCTATTCCTTGTGCCCTTAAGCAAGACACTGAACCCAGTTACTCAAGAATCGTGTGTTATCGGAAACTGAACAAAAAGGAAGCAGATGTGCCAACTTTTTGTGGTAATTCCTTTGAAGACAAATTACTATCTGTATATCGTACACGGGATTAAAGTGATTCTGTTTCTGGGACGATGCCAGCTGTCAGTCACAGAAAAATGAAACACAAAAGGCAGAATTTGATCCATGCCAACTTAAAGTAATATCAACCCATCTTCTTTTGCTGCGAGAAAATTCCAATGAAGAACATTATTTTTTATATTGTTTTTTTTTCTCAATCCCCCTCTCAACTGACTGCTCACACAGAAATACACAGTCACACAGGGAGGAAATTAACAGACAAACGCAGACTAACACATGTGCACGCTTGTGCACACATGCACACTCACACAGAGGACTGAGACAGCCAGACAGAGCGGTTTACATAATAAGTCTAGGAGGCCAGCCAGAACAGACTCAGTCATTTAATTTCCATGATTCACTGAGTGAGTGAGAAAGGAAGAAAGAATTTAACTCTATTTTCAGCACTTTCTCATGAATTTGTTGAAACACTTTCCCTTAAATCATACACTGTTTAATTTTTCTGAAGAAATAATCAGTCAACAGACCCCAAACATTGTACCAATATAAAGGTGACAGATATGTCAAAAGGAGCGTTATGAGTCATTCCTGTGTAGCTACCACAGTTTACAGTAAAACAATCAAAGACAGAGTTCCATGCAGGTTGCCTCAGGATATACTTTTGTGCCAAAAATAATCTGTCAAAAGCAGAAATGGGGAGAAAAAAAAAATGAAGCTCTTTTTCCTGTTTTTTAATACACATCATGTCTTGGGTCACATGGGAGCTGCAGCCCAAACAGGATGTAGGAGGGATTTAATTTTAACTGCGTGACACATGATAGTGACAGAATGACAAGATGAATTTTAGACGTGAGATTGTCACACTATACATAAAACTTACATGTATTCTTGTTGCCTTTGTACAAATGTTTAATATATGTGGGTCATGTGGTGAACTTTCATCGACAGTAGATGTAAAAATGTTTCAAAGTGATTTGTGCAATTAATGATATATTTATGATGTTATGTGACAAGTAATGTTCTTGTCACGTAATATTAGACTGCTCCAAACACTCTGTTTCAGTTATTTCTTCCACTCATGGCTCTGTATGATGTCACTGAAAGTGAAAATGCCATATACATTGAAGTCCCATTCACCTGCTGTCCATATCTTTCATATATGATCGGCAATCAGAGAGCTGGCTTTATGAAAATGGAAAGAGCTAAAACGATAGCAGTGGTTAGGATACTTGACTCACAGTGAAGGGGTCGTAGTTGCAATAGTCAATACGCTAAACATACTAGGTGCTACTCATTCTGGCACAGAAGTTTTGATTCTTGGTTTAAAAAAAAGATTAATAACACATAAAAAGAAATTGTTGCATACGGTGGATAAACAGACAAGTGGCACATAATATTTTCATGAGACAAATATTATTTTAAAGTGCAAATCATGTCAAGCTACTATTGCAGAATCCAAGAATGACAATATAATTTGTTTATAAAATCTATTTATCTTTCTCCCTCCCTGCCCTCTCCCCCAACCGGTCACAGCAGATGGCTGCCCTCTCCTGAGCCTGGTTCTTCCTGTTAAAAGGGAGTTTTTTCTTCTCACTGTCGCCAAGTGTTTGATTTGATGCTTCATAAATAAAATCAAATTGAATTGAAAAGAATATTATATTAAAAATATGGAGCTGAAAATGAGCATAACAGGCTTATAAATCATATTGTTCTGAGTCTGATCTAGTGTGTAGATCAGATTTTTAAAAGAAATGTATAACTGTAAATAAAGAAGCACCTATGTTTTGATGATTTTCAGATTGTATGTTAGTTATGTTGCCACCCTTGCAGTTAGTAGAGGGTACAAATATTGAAAGCTGAAGCCTGTTAGTATTAAAAGTTGTCAGCATTTCATTACCAGATTTGGTAGAGGTAATCCATTGCTAAATGCAAGAATACCAAATCAAGAACTGTCTTCAATGAACCTCTTAACAGTCAAAAAGTCACCAACACACCATGTTAGCTTGCATTTCAGCAACATGCTAAACAAGCATAGTTTCAGAAAGCAGAAGATGTCATCTTGCAAATGGACTCTCCTTCATGCATTTCAACTCCTCTTACATAATATCTCCTGTGGGTATGCATGCCAACCAGATGAACAAAAATTCCTTATGAAGGGTTGTTGAGAATTTAACCGTAACACTAAGCAGTTCATTGGCGATCTGGTGGATGCTAAGAGGTTAAAGTACAATGTGATCAAATAAGGGTTGTTGCAAGGATCAACCTTGTGACTGAACATGATGCCCAGTCACATTGCGTCCTTCCTCCTGCCAATGTTGGCGTCACCTCCTCTCCACTCAGGAACTCTATGTCCGTTTTTCTCAAATTCATTAACCAAAAAAGCCACACTCCTACCCTCCAGCTGAACTCACACATACTTCGACACACACTATTGATAACATTTATGTTGGCTATAGAGTCAGACTGAGGACGTGTTGATGTTAAGGCAGCCAGACATGTAGTAACAAATGAACAGCAAAACTGAGCTACTGGTAGGAAATGATTCTTACAAGCTGATACCAGCGATGACTTCACTCTCCTCTCCACATACACATACACCCAGGCACACGCACACACACGGCTAGTCTGTGAGTAATGCTGATGTCATGTGCTTTGACTACCAATGTCTGCTGCTCAGAACAGATGTGTTTTTGCATATGTGTGTGTGTGTGTGTGACTGCACAGGTACACGAAACCCCACAATTACAACTTGTGAAATGAAGGAAGGATGTGCATGAGAGGAAGAGAGACAGATAAATGATAATCTGAGGTGACTCAGAAGATCTGCAGCTCTTTCACAAATCTGAGATGAATGTTTTTAACTAAATTCAATGACTTAAAAGTGTTTAAATGCTTCAAATCCAGCTTCTGAAGGTACGGGATGCCAAATTGGTTTAAAATGCATTATGTCTTTAGAACTCAGCTAGGAGAGTTGCTTTCCATTTAATTTCATTTCCAGTGGTCCTCTCAAAGTGTCTATAAGAAATACTATTTTTAATTATTTGCTAGTTAGATGCACCATTTGTGTTGGTTAATGCAAAATTAACACAACCATGTTAATGTCTAAATCTCAGAAAGAGATATAAAAACTTGGACAAATAAAACTGAAACTTTCTGATTTAATGACTAAAGATGGGGGGTTTTTTTGTTTTGGGTTTTTTTTAGAGGTGAACTGATCCAGGCAGCCTTAATATATGCAGCAACAGATATGTCAGATGTCTGCCATGAAATCTGTGCTTTCTTCTTCAGATCTATTTTTAAGCTCTTCAGAGGTAAAAAATTTAGGGAACCCCTCCTTTTTCTATCATGTCATCCTTTGATCACCGCATCAAGTGCATAACGTGGATTATCTTTTACTTTGTTCTACTGCGCTTTTCATCTTTCCTGTCACACTCTGGTGCTTACTGCCCAGTACAGCTGAATGAACTTAAATGTGATCTCTTTTTTTTTTTTTTTAAATAAAAGCCAATGCATCGTTAGTTTCAGTCTGTCAACTCCTACACAATCTAAAATTCACCAGAATGTCTTTTGTTCCGTTCTTTTTTTCTTCTCATTTCTCCTTCACTTCCTCTGTCGTTTTCTTTTACAGACACCTTATTTGCTTCTTCCAAAGTTTTGACATTTTCTTGTTGCTAACTTCTCTCTCCGCTATCTCTCTAGTCTACTCAGTACTCTTCACTGTCTGCCGCTTTGGTTTATCTGTTTCCCTCCTCCTGTCCTCCAGACTAAACATCACGTCTGTTTTCAGACAGAAGAATTGAGTGTGCGCCTCTCTCTGCATTCTTATCTTGCCTCTCTGTTACAAGTTAAGGCAACTATCATTATCACATGGCTTGATTGCCATAACCCCTATCAACATTACTAAATACTTACATGGACTTACTTTCTTAGAATTCTAGTTGGGAGATTTCGATCACAGACTGGTTCTAAGAATAAAAAAATCCTATTCATATTACCAAAACATTTTATGTCACTTACAGCTGTTGTATTTCTACAGCTTGGATCGGCTACTGCCTTTGTCACGTCAAACAGCAAGTTGTACACCAACCGAAACTGGTGATTGAACATTTTACTGTGCTTGTCATGCTAGCTGCCACATTTTGCTAATATTTACAATAGTCTGCTCATACTTCTTACACTTAACGTTTTTAATCTGCTTAAATAACAAACAGTGCTAGATCAAGTAATACCTGCTAAAAAGCTGTTAGCTAGCTAGCTGGCACTGGGAATGAACCAGCACTGAAATCTGCCATCACAAATTACATTTGGTGCTGAAACTTGCTGTTTGGAGTGTTTCATATATGTCTAACCATAATAACAGCCAAAAAGTTGAAGGAACATGTTATGTCATCTTAGCTATGTAGCAGGAGAGCTAGCTGGAAGGGGATATGTCATCAGAGTGTCTAGCTGGCTGTCAGGCATGCATTGTGGAATAACTTGGTGTTGTGTGTGTTAAGAATAAATTGTAAATATCTGCAAAGTGCAGCATATGAAGCAAATGTAATTTCTTGGTAAGTCTTGCTACACTATACTGCTGAAATTTATACATCACAAAAGTAACTCCACATAGTGTACTACTTAGAAAAATACTACAGAAGTGTCTAAATTATCCTGGCTGAAAACTTGTAAATGGCCCTTTTTCTTCTGCTACATAGAAGATGTCAGCCATTGAGACCATAGACACACTCACCTTTTTAACTGTTACAAGTATACCATTTGTATGTTTTCGGGGCATTGCACATAGCTTTACTTATCATGCATTTACAGAATCAAAGCAGAAACAATTTTAGATCTAAGTAAAAACATAAAATGAAATTGTAATGGAAAAATAAGGATCCCTGAACCCATACTCATTCCTACTTTGAAATAGGTTCCTTAGATCTAATTATAATGTTGCAGTATAACATGACATTTTTAACAACCTCTTCTGCCAAATTTTTGTCTTTTACTCTTGCTGAGGGTGTTATCACCTGTACCATTTCTTCTTTTTTCTGCTACCATTCCCATTATTATTGCAATGATTTTAAAAGGGAACTTATGACTAACATGTATATTCAATATGAATTATTGCTGTGAAACCTGGTCTAATAGCATCTGCTTGGGACTAATGTCATGTCAAAAATGACAGGTGACACCATCATGAACCGTTTCTGCACGAAGTACATTAGTCACTCTGTTCTCCATTATCATTGCTTCTAAATTTTAAATGAAAAACACACAAAACTTGTTAAAATATCTCTTCAACCATCCAGAAAAATCAGTTTCTAGAGAGATTTTCAGGAGAAATTAAGCCTTTTTATTAATGCCTTAGTTTAGGTCTGTCACACATTGCTCAAAAGGCTTTTCAGTTTTCAAAAGACAGCAAATCATGTCATCATCTAATCACTCATTTAGATTAAGCTCTGCAGATGTGATTGCGAATAAATATCTTTTAGTTTCGATCTATTTGTCAGATCAAATAAGACTTCTAATAACGTCATGTCTGGCTTTTTATCACTATTTCTGGCACTTTAAAGGATGTATGATTTATCTACCAAATAAAAACTAAAAGTAATAATTTTTATAATTGTTACAAATACATCTTCCCAATTATGAAGATGAACTTGCAAATGCTTAATCATTTCATCAATAACCATTTCACTGATGTGATTTATTCTTTGTCTGGTTCTTCACTCCAACTCGTTTTTATTGCCTGTTGACCCAGATGTTGTCAGTGCCTTCTGTCTGTCTGTCAGCAGAATTACACAAGCCAAATTTGATGAAACCTGATGGAGAGGTTGAACGTGAGCAAAGATGGAGGCTGTTCGATTTTAGTACAGATGCAGAACATTTTCGTGAAACTGACCTTGGTGGAGATAAGCGCTCAGTGTGTGGCTTGCTTGTTTAAACCGTGCAAGCAAAACTGCAAAGATTTTTTGCCCCAGATCGTAAATGTTTAATTCGTCATACATGACAAGATTTGGACAGTTGGTGAAACAAAAGACATTAAAGGTACTGTAGAAAAGGAAAAGGCCATCTATCTGAAACTGTTGCTGGAACCTCAAACATGATTAAGATAGATATATTTCTTTACGTGTGACAATCATTATGACAATGTAGAGTAAGTGAGCAATGCCCAATACAGACTTGGTGACTGGTCTTATATGGTAACCACTGGTCATGAGGGAAAAATCAGTATTCCCAACAGTATTCCCAGCAAGTGGTTGCTGGAGGTTAAAGCCTGGGTCATACAGGCCACTGACCAAATGTGTATTCTCCAACAGGTTGGCCAAAAGCTCCTTGTAACGGCACTGATTGCTAGCATATTGCTGTAGTCACCTGTAGTTTGCATGGACTTCTCAACAAATACTATCCAGCTCCTCTGTGAGCTGTAGTGAAGCTGTGAAAAGTGCAACATGAACTAGAAACAGACACCATTTGCATTCAAAGCAAAAGTTATGACTTTTGAAACCTGCTGACTGCCAGGAAAATGCCGTGCCTTCTTAGCTACCAATTTCACCCAATGAGAGCCAGAAACCTCCAAGAACCAATGCCATCCACTTGGGAAAAACCCACTTTCCCTCAGCAACTGACAGTTGTATCACATCCAATATGGCGGACAAAAATCAAGCAACGTGTGCATGACGTCACATTAAAAACCTCAATAGGCTTAAATTGTTTGCAGTCTCTGTGTGTGCACTGCCTTCTCCAACGACCTGAACTGTGTCTGAAGCTGTCTGAGTGACACACACATGCACACACACAGCTTTCATGTCTTAAATGACCTCACAGCATTATGATTGTTTGCACTTTTAATAGTTGGTGTCCCCAGCTGGAAAAGAACCCCATAAATTCACTCTAGTACTTTACTGAAGCATAGATTGCACTCCAATATACTCCACTATATTTTCTTTGTGCTCCATGGCATTTCTTTTAAAGGCTTAGTTACATATTTTGCAGATTTTAAAACTATAGCTCTATTAGTATATTCTTCTGTATTATCATAGATATAGCTGCAAAATTAAACTGAGAGACACATTCATGCATCAGGAACTATGATGTAGTATTATAATGTCTGTGATTTACTTTATTTAAATATACTGGGTTTGTGAGTTTTACTCAACTAAAAAGATCTAAATCACCAGTGTCAAACATGAAGCAGGGGAGTCAGAACCGGCCAAGCAAAGGGTCCCATGGATAGGGAAGTTAAGTCATTAATAACTCCAATATTACGACACAATAGTAAACACGCATTTTATATATATCGACACAGACAGAGACCGCTGCTGCTTCACTGTCTTGCTAGACCAAACAGCACACAAAGATTCAGACATAAAGTATACGCCAATATAAACACACGCACTGAACACAGGGATTTCCCGGATACGACCACACACATAAACACACAAGCGCGCACTCTCGCACACGCGCGCAGACGGGCGGCTAGACAGCCGTCTGGCTTTGCTCGAATGACGAAGCGACGACAAAACTTCCAACTCCCCTGCTTTGTCACCGATCAAACCCAGGTTATTCCTAAGATATCCAGCTTCCACTGTCCCCCCAAGGTAACGTCCTGACAGTTTCGTCGCACTTTAAGCCTTATTTTTACCGTCAAAACCCAAAATGAAGGAGCAGGCGTTCTCCGAAACCCAAGTCAGCTGAGCGTTAAGTTCAAAAGCAGACAGAAAACGCCAACGGCTCAGAAAGTCGACCGAAAAAAACAACAACCCGAAACTGTCAAAGTTAGCTGACATAGCAAAGAAAACGGCTCGAAACAGCCATGATGTGATATAAATTAAACCAAACAGAAGAGCTTTTTCATTCCGACTATTCAGGAAGAGATGGGGAAGCTTGCGGTTTTTGGTTCAAGTTCAAAATCAGGCGTTATTAATCACAAACGGTGGGAAAGAGGAAAGGGTAAGGTAATATTCACCACAGTTAATAACTGCGGGGGGGCTGAAACAGCCCAGCTTACATATTAAAACTAACAGCAGATTCTAAACTGACTCAGAACGAAAGACTGAAGTCTGTTTGTTTAAATAAAAGAAATGATGTGTAAAGAGCAGAGGGAAACAAAAACTCATCCGAGTACCTGCCGCGGAGCTTCACAGACGCATGTTTAAAACACTTGAAAGGAAAAAGTGAGCGAGGTAGAGGCAGAAAAAAGTCGTTACTCACTGATTTCCATGCTCTGGAGGGAGGTGTAGCGCTTGCAGTTACAAGTACAGGAGACATTGGCGGCGGTGGCGTTTAAAACACCCATCAAGTTTAACATTTAAATGCTCCTAAAATCAGACATAAATACTCCGGGACAGAGAGGGCGAATGGAGGAGGAGAGGCGATCGGAAGAGAGAGAGGAGACTTAAAAAAAAAATAAAATAAAAATCTCACAATAAACTCCCCTCCAAAAAATTCCTCCTTTTTTCTCTGCTCTCTCTCCAACCTCCTCTCCTTTCCCTCCGGTCCTCCTCCTGTCTCGGTTCTCTCCTCCTCCTCTCTGAGGTTTCTCCTCCTCTTCCTCGAAAATCTATCTATCTATCTATCTATCGGCGTGCGGCTGAAGTATCGCTGCAGCCTTTAAATGTAGATTCAACGTTGTAAAAATGTACTTGAGCTACTTTCAGTCCCTTACAACAAATCAGCTTTAGAGGATCCGCGTTTTGCGCCGAGTGACCGGCGACTAAACTGCTGAGGGAGTCTGTCTGGTCCTGTCTGTTTCTCCTCTCTCTCTCTCTCTCTCTCTCTCAGTCTGTCTCTAGGGAGTTCTCTCTCTCTCTCCCTCGCTCTGGCTCATCTGCCAGGTCATACAGACAGGGAGGAAACCACAGATAAATCAAAGATCACACATCTGCCTCCCTCAGAGAGGCAAACCTTGCAGGATCACATGACCCTTATTACATATTATTAATACTGTAATCATTAAAGATCCTTTTTTTTTTTACTGATCCATAAAAAATCAGCATTTTCATTGCCATTTTTATGTGGTCTACATGTACCAAGGGGTTCTATTTTGTACATTTATGCGCGTTATTGTCATGTTTTTAATCATAAAGATATTTCTCACCATGACTATGTTAACTTCTCTTACAGCTTTTTAAAAAATATTAAGATAATGGAAATGTATGTACTGTATGTAAATCAAAGTTGTGCTTTTTTAACACTATATGCTTTGATTTTATTGTCATTTGTTAGATGAGATGCCCAAGCAATAATTTGACATACAGCTGTAACAATCTAAATATTCTTGAGTATGAAAAATATCTGCAAGATTTCTTTTTTCTGAAATCAGAATCATGGCAGCAGCAAAGGATCAAAAAAGAAAACAGCCTGACTATGATGGATTCATTGTAATTTGTTGTTCATTAAACTATTACGCAATCAAGTGCTCATCTATATTTCATTATGACAATGAGCAGAAACTAACAGACCAGGATGATTGTCTAAATAAATGTGATTTTGTTCATATTTTAAACCGCTTTGATTAAGAACACTGACTTATATATGAGAAAAACAAACAGACAGCCATTCAAATAACTTTTAGTCACTAAAATTGGTTGGTCACTTAAATAATGTTGCATGGAACTTTTTTTTCTTTAATTTTTTTGTTATGGAAGTGCAGGTATCAGGGAAGAAATTTTGCTACTAAAAATATGCAGAAAACATGTCCAAGCTTTTCATTCTCAGCAGGTTAGACTATTGGGTGCTTTTGCATGCAAATACAGCAGCCTGAGTCCTCACTAACAACAAACAAGTAGAACATATTAGTCAAGTCTGTGATCCTTAAATCACCACGCAGCTTTCTGCATTTCAAAGGCTAGATTTTAAAATCCTGTTACTAGTTCACAAAGCACTAAATGGACTCAGGCCCAGATGCATCTTGATTTTGCTTGTGCTTTAGAGGATATTATGTTTCTTGAACCCTCTGCCATTAGGATCCTAGCATCAGAACAAAGCAAAAGTGAAGCTGCTTCTAGTTTTCATACTGCTCGGCAGTGGGACAAACTTCCAGAACACCTGAGAAAACTGGGGGTTCATTCAGGGTTAAAACTTTACCATTTGGGAATAACTGAGAATAGGATCATGTCTGCTATCTCCTCTTCATCTTAATCTTTTTATTTTTTTCTGCGGTTTTCTGTTTTTATTGCAGGTTTTTTATTATTTGCCTCTGCAAAGAACTTTTAATTTCTTTGTGTCTGAATAGAGCAATACTGATAAACCTGCCTTACAAATATGTGCAATATGTTTAAAAAATGTACCAGCAAATTACTTAATATTTACTCTTGAGGGCTGTGCATACACATTTGTGCTCCCAGATTACATCATTTGTGCTTTTGAATTAAATCGTGTGTACAAACGACTAATTTGTGCTCTCAGATGTGTGCAGCATGTGTCCCCTGAGTCAAGTGACACAATTCTAAAACCGTGCACCAATTTATGGCCACAGATAATAAGTAGAATGCCAATTATTCAAGCTACTGAAGTTGCATAATTTGTCCTACTGAATTACTGATTTGTGCTCGCAAATTCACAGAATGTAAGATTCCATGCACACCAAAAAAAAAAAAAAACTTGAAGTGCAATTACCAGAGTTTTTAACAGACTTAAATATGTGTTAATATGTGACTAAAATTCCACTTAGCATACACGGTTGTCTATGAATTATGCACTGATGAAGACTGTGATGCAGTTGAAATCTCCTTGAAATTGATTCCACTGCCACATACCTGTGTTGTCGTGTTGTCTTTATTTTAAACTGACTTAAAGTTAAATGACTGTCCTGACACTAAATGAAGGTAAAACTGCCTTATGTCAAGTAAGATGTGATGTGTTAAGATGTGATTAATGCCTTTCATGGCAAAGGTGTGACATATAGTAGCAGGTAACTTACATGTGTAGCTGAACTGAAGCTAAATGACTAAGTAAGTGACTGAGTATAGATCAGTAAACTGGTTTAAATGAACAGAGTAAATCCTCAGTTTTTACAGTTTACATTCAGTGTTTACAGTAGAACTTTGTAAAAAAGATATAAGTATTACAGATACCAGCAATAAAGGCATTTGATATGAAACCCTACCCTTTAATTTTAAAAGAATCATAAGTACATTTTGAAGATTTGTAACAGGCCTAATCACTTACATAACCACTTTTAACTTTATTAGTTGATGCCTCAAGAAACGTAATATAATTTTGAATAAATAACAGTTTTCCATGCATGTTATTAAAAATAGAAAAACACGATATGATATAGCAATTTCAATAACAGATAAAAGCAGGAACATTCATTATTCATTATTTTTGTCTTTTTGCAGCTTTTTTAGATAACGTGTGCTTGTAGGACAAACTTCAGCAGTGAGTTAGCCCTCAGTGTCAAACCACAGCAGCTGAAATTCAAAAGATTCTGCAGCAGCTTTCCAGCCTTTCTTGTGTCTGCTTGTTCTTCTACCCTCATCTTGTTGCTCTCACTAATGAAAGAGGCAAAATTCGGGGGAAATGAACTTCAGTAAAGCTGTAAATGACAAATACACAAACTCACAGCATTTAAAGCTATTTTTTTTTTTTCACACAGTGTTGCCAAAATTTGAGCTTATCTAACTGACATGCAGGCAAAATCTCATTAGGAATATAATTGATTTTACTGCATGTGCATCCATATATATATATATATATATATATATATATATATATATATATATATATATATATAATCTTTATAATATTCATCATCCCAAAAGTCCAATAAGCACTGATTCAAAATGTTGAATATTAGTGTTACAGCAGATCGACAGAGCCAGACAGCATTACGTCAGCCCCCATGACTGACAGGCCCCAGGGACCAATGAGGCTAGACTGTAACAGCATGTCTCATCTGAGTCAACTGCGTCTAATTACGCCTGCTGAAGTTTATAGCTGCATGTTAAAGTGGTTTTATTGCCCACCTGGCCTCCCTAAAGCCCTAATCGTGTAGACAGAAAAAACTTAATCACCCAAAATACATTGCTCAGTTAGTACAGAGGGAAAAAATTAAAGGAGGAAAAAAAATGCTGCAAAAATATCGATTGAAACATGTTACAGTTTGCTATGAATATGAGCAGTGAGATGAACAGAGCAGGAGGCAGCTTTTTTCCATACCTCTGAAACAGAAAACAGGTGGTAAAAATGTTGGAAATGTTAAATTATTTAAGTTTTCTACCTCTTGGTAGAAAATGGCACTGAAGATACATTTGTAGATGAGATCATAGCTAACTTAATAATGGGTCATCTCAGCCAAATTAGACAAAGTATCTTAATTTGTAATTAGAGAAAAAAAACTGTAATACATAATCAAAGTAAAGTAAAAAAGGAAATATACGAAATTTCAATACCTCAAACACCCCAAAGGCGTGCCCCTTTCATTGTCATTTGTGTAAACTGATTTTTAACACGTTTACCATGATATGATACGGGACTGTATTCAATTAAACAGTCTCGCTGTCTTTTGTGCCATACTTACACTGAAAAGCAACTATTAGCCAAAATTGGATAATAAACTAAAACCAGGTCAGCCTATCCAGCTAATTAAATCAAATCTGATAGGATCACAGAGCATCACTGTCCAGCCAATAAACAAGATGTGCCATGTTAAAAAGTGTGTAGGGCCTCTGCTGCCCCCTGCTGAAGACCGGCGGCAAGGCTGCACAGAGACTGGACGAAATCATTTTGTATGAATGGAAAGAGTAAAGCAATTTTACTCAAATCCCTTTAAGAAAATTTTTAGTCTGTTTGTACTGTTATAACAGTACAAATAATCTACATGAAGACAATATGCTTTACAGAAGGCTAATTCAAATTAAACGTTAGTGGTGTCAGTATCCAGAACTTATTAATACTATTTTCAAGGTATTATTCAGATTCTAAAATCAAACAAACATCAGGTATCTAACTGTGTATTTTAGAGAAAGAGTGCTATTGCGTGGATATGTTTTCATTGTCTGACCTATAGCGGATTGAAAATTAAGTACCCGTAAGGATTCTGTGAGTTCATTTATTTTTTCAGGTTTTTTTTATTATGAGATAATTCCCAAACACTTTTTCAAAATGTTAGCAAGTTTCAAAAGTAACAACACAACACAACATCCAGCACACAAAAATCAACTTTAAAAAGCCAGGTAGCAAGTTGGGAAAGCCCAAATAGAGTCACAAAACATTTGTCAGTAATGTAGTCTAAGGAGCTTGGCAAAGAAAAGCGTCTGGACTTCCATGACCTGGATGAATGAGAACCTTCACAGACACATTTGTCAGTAATAAGAAAGACAAAATGACAGACACATGGAAGATTATTAAAGAAGCTATTTGCATGAGCTGAGAAGTGCTTTGAGCTCTTAATTTAGCTTCCCTCTACAAACTCTCCTGCAACAAGATGCAACATAAATCATAAAGCTTTTTTTACCATCTCTCTTAGTATAACAGAAATTGACAGTATAATTGTGTCTTAGCATCTAAAACTGGGACTGGAAATGAGCTCTGTGAAATAAAAGATATGAAAGAAATTTGCCGCAGTGGCTTATAAATAAAAATCTACCAGTGACATGCTGGTTGTTTACTGGAAGTCTCCTAGCCCAATACACAGCCCCTGTTTTTGTCTGTGTTTCCTGTTGAAGGCCCTGACACATGCAGCAGACTGAAACAGTGATAATCGAGCTGGCGATGAGTCTATTTACTGTCTGAGGGGGCTGAGTCACCAAAACGGACAACAGGTGTGGTCATTTTTCCTGTCTCTCTCTTTTTCTTTCTTTATCGTAGCCTTTCTTTGAAGACTGAAGTGGATGAATCATTTGGTTAAGGACTTGCTCTTTTCCTGCTCGCCTGACTCTCTCTAAAGAGTGAGTGTATCTATTTATCACTGGTGCTCAGACAGAAAATGGCACTGTATTAAAAGCAGGGGCTGCACTGGTAGGGGCATGCTGTTTCAGTGACTGGTGAGAAGATGAAATACAATCCAGGAAGGTTAGCGTGAGTAACAGATCCTGAGGGTTGGCTTATCTGATGAAAAAAACACTGCACACTGCAACACATTTTTTTTCCTTTACTGTTACTGAAGTTTACAAGTTTTTATGGCAGCATTTACTTAATCCACCTTGGCTACTGTGAAATATGCAGTAGAATTAGATTTTGTGTTTAAAAGAGATGTATTAGCTGTTTGCACATGATTCACTGATAAGGACACCTTAACCTGGGTTGTCAAGAAGGACAATGAAGGAAGGAAAAATCATAAGCCTTTGGGATTATCACAAACGAGATTGCATATAAACTGGTTTGTGCTTCAAGTTCAGCCTATTCTCATTCCTGAATTGTCAACTAATGCTGTTTTGTCCTACCTCATGGTCTTGGGCTTTGAGTGACGTAACAAGTCTGTTACTCCCAGCATGGACAGCTACTGTTATGAAAGTGAGTGCAGAGGGTCAAATGGGAAATGAACCATGGTCTCACGACTGATATTCTTGCAAACACTTCCACCTATACCACCATCAGTTCAACATCTTAATGTGGACCATGGAGTTATCTAAACTAGAACAACTCTCACTCAGTGCCCAATATTGCCAGTCTAGCACATCAGAGATCTAGTGCTAGAAGATGCCTTGTGTATTATGGTGAGCTGCAGTCAGCATTTGAGAAAACTGCTGGCCGAATCCTATGATTCCATAGGATGAGAATGTGCAAGTCAGTTTTGATTTTTTTTTCTATCCTTGAAACATGGAGGGGCCATAAGCCAGTGTACCCCTGCCAGTCCCAAATGGGGAGGGTTGAGTCAGGAAAGACATACAGCAGAAAATCTTTGCCAAATCAATCATGCAGATTATAATGAATGAGATTTCCATATGGATCAGTCAAGATCCAGGTTAGCAACAACCACCTCAATCACCAACAGCCATAGAGAAGGAGAAGTCCTTTTCTGAGGCATACAGAGAGAAGGAAAGGCATGAATGTGGGGTTGAGAGCATGCACTTGCAGATGAGATGTAAGGACTATGACTGGATAAAGGGTGAGAGTTGGTTGATATGATAGAAAGAAGGAACTTAGATTTATTGTGTGTGCAGGACACAGAGGTGAAAGGTAACCAAGGCCTGGAGCACTGGAGGTGGATTCAAGTTGTACTATGACAGGAAGAGAAATGGGGTGGGGGTAATCTTGAAGGAAGTCTATGTGAAGAATGCTATGGACGTGAAAGGAATGTCAAGTGGCAAGATGAGTTTGAAGCTGGAAATCAGCAGTGATATTGAATGTTGTCAGTGCATATGACACACAGGTTGAATGTCAGTTAGAAGAGGATTTGGATGAATTGGATGTTGTGAAGAGTGTCTCCAGGGGGTAGAGAGTGGTCACTGAAGCACACTTCAGTGTACATGTAGATGGAGGGAACAAAAGGGATGAGGAGGTGCTGGGTAAGTATGGTGTTAATGAGAGAAATGCAGAAGGACAGATGGTTGGGGATTTTACCAAAATGTTGGAAATGGTTGTAGCGAAAATGTACTTCAAAAAGAAGGAGGAACATAGGGTGACGTATAAGAGTGTAGAAAGTTGGAAACAGGTGGACTACATCTTATGCAGAAGGTGCCATTTGAAAGACAGGAGACTGCGAGGTGGTGGCTGTGGAGAATACAGCTAGGCAGCAACAGGTAGGATGGGATGTGAAGGATGACTCTGGAAATCAGGAAGAGGAAATGAATGAAGATAGAGGATTAAATGGAGAAGTTGAAGAAGGATGAATGTTGTACAGACTTCAAAGAGTTTTGAGGCAGGCTTTGGGTGATAATCCCAGATGACTGGGAAAGCACAGCTGAAGTGGTAAAGGAAACTACCAAGAAAGTACTGGCAGAGGAAAGAAGAAAAGGAGACTTGGTGGTGGAATGACAAAGTACAGGTAAGTATTCAAAGGAAGTGCTTGGCAAAGAAAAAGTTGCATAGTCTGAAAGAGGGAGAAGAAAAAGACTTACACTGATTGACTAGTCAGAGAGACTGAGCTGGAAAGGACGTGCAACAGGTCAGGGTGATTAAGGATAGAGATGAAGATGTACTAACAAATGGAAAGATCCTGTTGAGACAATAGAAGGAGTACTTTGAGGAGCTAATGAATTAAGAAAATGGGAGAAAGAGGAGGACAGGAAAGTTAGTGAATGAAGAAGTGCGGTGGATTAATAATGAGGAAGTAAGGGAAACTATGACGAGGATGAAGACTGGAAAAGCAGTTACCTGTAAGGGTATGGCAATGTATTGAAGAGAGGATAGCGTACATTTTAACAACATTTTGTAACAGAAGTAAGAAGTGAGAGGATGTATGAGGAATGAAGATGTGTACTGGTATAGATTTTCAAGAACTAGGGTGATGTGCAGAGCTGCAGTAATTACAGAGGGATAAAGCTGATGAGCCATTCCATGAATGTATGGAAAAGAGTTGTTAAAGCTAGGTTAAGGTAGGGTTACATCAGGAATCAGCTTATAGCTCGTTCTTGTTTGCACTGGTGAGGAATAGGTTGACAAATTAGTTCAGGCAGAAGTCTTGGTGGAATATGATGTTTGCAGATTAAATTGTGATCTGTAATTAGTTTAGGGAGCAGGTAGAGGAGAGCCTGGAGAGGTGGAATCATACTCTGGGGAGAAGAGGAATGAAAGACAGCAGAAGACAGTAGAATGTGTGAATGAGAGGGAGACAAGTGGAAAGGTGATATGGAAAGAGGAGAAGTAGTTAAGGGTGAAAAATTCAAATACCTGGGCCCAACCATCCAAAGCAACCGACAGTACCCAAGAGAAGTGAAGGCAAGGTGGAGTGGGTGACGACAACTGTCAGGGGTGATTTGCACAGAAGGACAGGTTGAGCAGTTTAGAGGCAAGAGTGTGATGGCTTGGACATGTGCAGAAGAGGGATAGCTGATACACTGGGCAAAGGACTATGGAGCTGTGATTGGAGGAAAAAGGTATGGCCACAGAAAGTATTCATGGATGTAATGAAGGAGGATATGCAGAGAGTTGGTGTGCCAGAAGAGGGTACAAGGTGTTGGGTGAGATGGAGGCAGATATTTTCCATTTTCTCAGTGATTCTCTCACATATTTGCATTGTGAATGAAGCAGTTCAGTTACTTATATATGTGTGTAAAGTATGGACACACCTTCTCATTTAATCAGAATCAGAAACAGAAACGTATTTATTGGCCAAGTATATGCGCAAACACATACAAGGAATTAGGTTCCGGTCGATGGTGTCGTTCAAGCACAACAATGTAAAACACACAATATATACAAATGAGCAATATACGCAAACCACAATATAAAAACAATCTAATTCTTATATCCCCCCAAAAATACAGGATTACAAAAATAAATACCACAGAGTGTACATGAGTGCAGTTGCAGTCTGGCACTGTGAAGCAGTGTGACAGTTCAACTATTTAGGAGGGAAATAGCAAGAGGAAAGAAACTGTTCCTGTGTCAGGTGGTCCTATTAATGGTTTTTCTTTATTTTTACTACTTTCTACATTGTAGATACATACTGAAGGCATCAAATATATGAAGCAAGCTATATCGAATTATGTAGCAAAGACAAAATTGATACATAACTCTAAATATGTCTTATATTTTAGATTCCTGAATATAGCCACCCTTTGCTTTGTTGACAGTGCTGCAAACCCTAGTCCTTCTCTCAATGAGCTTCATGATGTAGTCACCTGAAATGGTTTTCATTTCACAGATGTGCCTTGTCAGGGTTCATTTGTGGAATTTCTTGCCTTCTTAATGGGGTTGAGACCATCAATTGTGTTGTGCAAAAGTCAGGTTGGTAAACAGCTGACAGCCCTATTTGACAACTGTTAGAATTCATATTATGGCAAGACCCAATCAGCTAAAGTAAAGAGAAATTACAGTCCATCATTACTTTAAGAAGTGAAGGTCAGACAGTCTGGAAAATTACTAAAACTTTGAATGTGTCCCCAAGTGCAGTTGAAAAACCATCAAGTACTACAGTGAAACTGGCTCACATGAGGACCCCCCCAGAAAAGGAAGACCAAGAGTCACCTCTGCTGCTGAGGATAAATTCATCTGAGTCACCAGTCTCAGAAATCACAAATTAACAGCACCTCAGATTAGAGCCCATATACAGTGGCTTGCAAAAGTATTCGGCCCCCTTGAACTTTTCCACATTTTGTCACATTACAGCCACAAACATGAATCAATTTTATTGGAATTCCAGGTGAAAGACCAATACAAAGTGGTGTACACGTGAGAAGTGGAACGAAAATCATACATGATTCCAAACATTTTTTACAAATAAATAACTGCAAAGTGGGGTGTGCGTAATTATTCAGCCCCCTGAGTCAATACTTTGTAGAACTACCTTTTGCTGCAATTACAGCTGCCAGTCTTTTAGGGTATGTCTCTACCAGCTTTGCACATCTAGAGACTGAAATTCTTGCCCATTCTTCTTTGCAAAACAGCTCCAGCTCAGTCAGATTAGATGGAC
>VVHJ01058110.1:0-20571 GCA_015107715.1 Tylochromis polylepis | reverse complement strand
TATTAGATTCCCCCTGTGTCCTTGCCCTCTGTCTCCCTCTGTGTGTCTGTGTTGTGGTGTGAGGTCTTATGCCGTGATTCCCCTCGTGTTTTATTCTGTTATGTTTATCGGTGTTCCCCAGCTCGTGCTCGTGCTCCATGTTCTCTCTCTCTCTCCCTCCAGTCTGCGCCTCTGTGTACTTTCTGTTTTACTTTGATAGTCTCCCGTCAGTGTACCTCATGTTGTGTTTGCTCTTCCCCTGTCTCGTTATGGTTATTCTTGTCAGCTGTGCTTCCCGTGTGCTCTCACTTCCCTCGTTATCCCTCAGTGTATTTAAGCCCTGTGTTTTCTTTGCTCTTTGTCGCGTCGTACCCTCTTCATGCTGTGTGTTTCCCTCCGTGCTTCCAGTGTTCTGCGTTCCCAGGTGTTTAGTTATGTTATTCCCAGTTTCTAGTTTAGTTTTCTGATATTTCATGTGCGAGTGTTCTCCAGCAATAAAGCTGCCACCTTCAGTTAATCATTCAGTCTCCGAGTCCTGCGTTTGGGTCCTACCTTCCTCCTGCCTGCTACACAGCAAACCTTGACATTTAGATTATTTTCACTTTAGATGACCAATTTTTCGAGTAATACTATACTACTATAATACTAAGTCATAGTAATTTTAACCAGCTCTAACTGACAGATTTTAGTTCCCTTTGTTCCCTGCAGTCTTCAGTTAGAAAAACTGGATTTGCAAAATGGGCTGTTACCATTATAATTATCATTATTATCAGCTCTAACATTGTGTCTGGCCAAAAAAAGGATCAAATTGGATGAACCCCTGCCCGGACATTTCCTGCTGACAGTTTACATAGAACACGACAAAAAACACAAACGCAAATTATGTTGGAAACCCATTCTTTACAAGGAATATCACACTCTTTAGGGATTGGTCTATTTGCTGGAATGTTGCTCATCTGGCCCATCAAAACACACATACACACTCATACATATACACATACAATTACCTCACCCACTTGTCATAATTCAGACACACCCAGCACTCTCGCCCATACCTGTACAACTGACGCTCCAAATGACTGTTTTGGGGTGAGGATGGGATAAACAAACCCAAATAAATGTATGTAATAGTTTTAATGAAAATTCTGATATTGCATTGCAACCCAGGATTTTCTTTATACTGCAGATTTTCCTCAGCTTCCTCTCAGTCCCAGGTGTTATCAGTGTTCCCTTTATAATTCATCTTCTCAAGCTTCAAAACTGAAATATTTCCACCATGTTCTACCTCTACATTTTCTATATTTTCAGCCTATTTTGTTACATTTTTCCTGACCTAGTTGTAACATTTGGAATATGTGTTTCATTAATCTACAGTGATAAGAGGTCAGTGGGGTTGACCTTGTCGAAGTGGGCTCTGAGTTGGGAAACAAGCAGACATGTAACGTGCACTCAGGCATCTCACTAAACCCCCAGGTGTACTCTGCAATCCAGTGACAAACACAAAAATGTGGTTAAACTGGACTGCTCTAAGGTGCTTTGGAAAAAAATCAAATCTTTAAGAAGATCTTGTGAGCTGAAATTCAATGAAAAAAAAAGAAAAGAAAAAGAGGCAGTTCTCAGGTTTTCACCCGTATTATACAAAAGGCCCGCAGGGGGGAAAAAAGTACTACATTTGCTGTGAGTCACTGAAGTGAGTGCAATTTTTTTTTTTTTATTGGCAAACCTCTCAACACCCCATCATTGAGCTGGAGGGTTGTTGTTGTTGGTTTTTTTTTTAATCTTCTCAGGTTTTTATATTTGAAAACAACAAAATTCCATTTTTATCTAAAGAGTCACACTTATGGCACTACACATGTGTGAAGAGTTGGAAGATAATATCAAAGTAGATTAGTAGTATTTACATAGCTGTCTGCTGCGGTATAGCACAAAGAATAGATGCCCAGTGAAAGCTTTTCAGGGTGAATGCTGAAAATGACACTAGAAATACTCCACGTGTTGTGTAACAAAAAAACAAAAAAAACCCATAAAGTTCATAGCTGGAGTGCATTCCTCTGCAGAGTTGGAAAGTTCCAGAAATTGTTTGATGGTTGGGATGGGAAAAAAAAGTTACTGGATCATCCATCCAGCAATGAGAGTAAGGTATAATCTTTCAATAGAGATAGTTGTGGCCTTATATTTAATGTATTTATTTGAGACTGTTGTATTTGTTTTTAACTTCTAATGTAAAGCAATTGTTTTTTTTAGTTTGGAATTCCTGAATATACTCTAGTTAGTAAGCCAACAAATCTGAAATTTCATACACTCGATCGTAGATCATTTAAATTTATATGACATTTATCCAAGGATACGGCTTCACATTTGCTGTTTTTGCATACTGCATTTCAATTTTTTGCTGTCTTCAGTATCAAACATTACCAGCTCCTCAAGGCCACACTGGGACAAAGTCTTCCTTAACACCAAGTGTATCACATTTGTGAAGTTATGTGTAGATGATGTGTTTAAATTTGTCAAGAAATTCAGGCTTTACAGGGTTAATATGTTCACCATCACACTCACATCACCACATAACTTTCACCATTTATCTCCAAGGCCTCCAGCCCAAGTGCACAGATAAAAGGAGGGTCTGAGGTGACTTTATTTCTACCACTCAATACAATAAAACATATTTGCAACAGTAACTAGACTGCATCCTCTTAGTTCTATTATGTCCCAGTCTCAAGCTTCAGTTATACGCTGTATGACTCCACTGTGACGTCACTATTAGTTTATCCCACAGCTTTTTAAGTCAGGTTGAGGACTGGACTTTGGGTAATTGCAACTTCTTGACTCTTTTTTGTTTTTCGGCCCTTCTGTTGTAGATTTGCTGCTGTGTTTGGGATTACTCTCCTGTGGCATGAACCAGTTTCAGCCAAGCTGTAGCTGTCGGACAGAAGGTCTCATATTTGACTCTAGAGTTGACAGCATAAAGAGGAGTTCATGGAAGGTGCCCAGGTCCTGTATCTGCAAAACAAGCCAAACATGTCTGATATGTAGCTCTTGTGTTTTTTCTCTGAGCAATGCACGATCTGAAATTTGGGGGAACTTGCTGGGTCGCTCACTCCTGTGAAGATTGCGATATCATGTTACCATACACCTGAATCTTTCAGACCAACAAACTGCCAAATCTTCTGCTTTTCATAGGCTTACTCACACTTGCTGATCAAGTGCCTTTGATTATCAGCACTTGGCTGCTACTTACCCTGTTTACATCCACCTTTTATATACAGTTATTGGCTTGGGCAGGAGATCTGTCCACGATTATAATCATTTAATTTCACTGAAAATGAAGACAGTTTTAAAGTGGTTTGACTTGGTATTTATTAGAACGAAGAATTTTTTTCATTTCCCATGATCCCCACTGACTGCTCCTCTCCAAAGAATCCTAGAAATGCTCCTTAGTACAGCCTTAGGCCAGGCTAGATTTCTTTATGGTCACAACCCTCCTGGATGAGGGGTGAGTACCAAGGGAAGGTCAGTGGTGTGAGCTTGTGTGAGTCTGTATGTTAAAATATCCTTGGACAAGAGCCCGAAATTGCTTTCTTTCCACCCATCATTGTGTGAATGTGAATGATAAAAAGCACCTTAAATAAAGAGCTGAATTAAAATGTTAGTCCAGCACAAGAACCCTGTCTCTTGCCCTATGACAGTGAAGAGGCTCCAGCCACCCCTTTGAGTCTTTTTGGCTGTCAGATAATAACCGATTCAGTGATAATGATGAAATAAAGTCTTTTAAACCTCTCGGCGTTTCTTTTGATCCTCATCTTCAACTTTTCTGTGTTTTTAGTATTCTCTAAATTCTTGTAATATGTGTCACTTAGAGTTTGTTGATGGCCATCAGATCAAATTCCATGACAAAAACAATTCTTCAGCTCAGTCTGCCTTGTGAGGAAACAGGTTATTCTTACCAAAGTGACACGCGCGCACACACACACACACACACACACACACACAAACACACACACACACACACACACACACACACACACGCACACACACAAACACACACACACACTCCCTCAATAATCTCACAGAAACAAAGAACATTTCAAAGATGACGACCGTTTCAGCCTTTGAAATCTACAATCAAAACCATAGAGTGACTCACTGTCACAGTTGAAATGGTGGAGGTGGAGCTTTGGGTGTGTTGGGAGAGGTTCAGATACAGGTACAGGTATAGGTGGAGATCTTAACCAGAATCTGTCTGGACTCTGCATCTGCAACAACTCAAGCTCCTCTCTGCATTTTGACTGCAACACCCCCGCCAAGGTAAGGCTGCCAGAAGTTTGTGTGTTATAGGAAGAGAACAATGATCTGTGTTCAGGCTGAAGGAGTGGAGAATCAGGTTTGGTTATTTTAATAGGGAGGATTCAAAGGACTGAAAACTTAAGACATAAAGGGACATGACATGGCAATAAGAAAGCCAGGTTTGGTATTTTCTGATAACAGGTGAGTTAAAGTGAGTTATCTCGTACAAAAGAGACAAACTGGAAATCACATTTCACATGACTTAAATTAAAACATTGCATAAATCACACAGGGGAGCAGAAATACACAGGAGGCAATCTTAATTTTTATTTCTGCTCATCTTTGTGCTAATCTGCCACTGTTTTCTTGACTTTTATGTAGTTACTTAAAGAGTGAGGTTGTGCAGCATAATGCAGCTATAAAGGTGTGTTACACTGCACCTTTACAAAGAAGGGTTCACTCTAAGCACTTTAATTCAGGGTTTACCGTGAACATTACTGCCTGACTGACTTACTTTCTGGACCTGCAGAGATATTGAATTAGACTATAACTTTGTATATTTGACAGAGGGCGGGTCTGGTGTAGGATTCAAATCATCTTCATGAGGAAAACAAAGAGTTTGAAAAATTGTAGTGTTATGTTTTAGATTTCTTGACATAATTCAGCTGGGTCTTGAAAATCATTATCAGCAACTGATCCAAAGTGAGAGTGAGGACAGTGTTTGCAGCAGTTGCCATGACTGACATGTAAACAATGTGAAATATTGCATTTTGAATACAGTGAAAGGACATGCATGTGGACATAGTGAAAAAGTTCCTTCGTGTTGTAAATAAATATATACATTTCTTCTGTATTTCATCTTCAAAGAACATGCGCAGCACAGTTGGGTGAGTCTTTGATTTTGGGGGATTTTTCTGTGATTGTTTTGGCTGATTATCAAAAGTCAGACTGAAAATCAAGGTGACAGAAGGTGATGACTGGTTAAACTGGGAATTTCCAGTTTTAAACTGCCCACTGATTCATCAGCTGAATACTAAAATGCATCATGAAAGAAAATGGAAAAAAAAAAAAAAAAGTCCCCTCCCTCTCTCACACAGAGACACAGGTTTGACCAGTACCGGAGTCTCGGTGAAGCCACACCTGCAGCAGGGTGTTAACTCATCTGTAACGAAAAGTTCTGCTCGGCATCTCATTCAGTTTCACTGAACTCACCAGAAGCCCAATCACTACACTGCATATTTTCCTAAAAATCTACTGGGTTAATGTTTCGTTTTTCCCCCAAAAGCATACATGCATCATTAACTTTCTTTTTAAATTGATTCCTTGCTGTCTGAAGTAATGATGAAGCTCAAAAATCAGTATGCTGTCCAAGCTGAGGTCAGCCCTTCTTATAAAGAACGTATTGTTTTGCTTGGTAGTCTCTGAACTTCCTGCACTGTGGTTTTAAAAAATCTCTGCTCTGTGGCAGGTGCATTTAAAAACAAAAAAAGAATAAGCCACACCCAGTTACTTGATTGATCACCAGCTAGATGATGTCACATTTAGGCCTCTGAGATCATATCTTTCTCAGTCATTTGGATCTTTATTTTACACAAACTTAGCTTAATGTAATGCATACTCCTCATCTGATTCGGGATAATTTGAATTATATTTTGCTTGTTTTCAAATTATGGATGAATTATTTGCTTTTAAATTAGGGCCTTTTTTATCACTGCACCATCAGCCACCAATCCAAAGCCTGCTGACACAATGTCGCGTGTCTCCAAGCATTATTTGAAAAGAGAAAACATCCCATGCTAAATGCTCCTTATGTGAAGGGAAAAAACTCTGGGAAGCTTCTGGGAAGATCTTTACGGATCACCCAACTTTATCCAATTAATGTCCCACCAGCTGTTCAGAGCACAGAGATCCAGCAAGAGAAAAAACAGCTCATTATATAACGTGAGCGCTCCTCGTTAACAGTCATCAAACATATTTTATTTCTGCAAAACAACGCACAACAAAAATACTACTCGCTCACAACCAATTTTAGAGGATGTTGTAACAGTTTTGGCTGGCACACCCACAGAGGGAAGCATGCAGCTCAGTCACATTCCTGCGCCAACATATGGGCGTATACAGGTTCTCACTGTCTGTGTGTAACACAGCGATAAAGCAGTCAATCAGCTTCAGTGAATCCAGTGACAGATTCTGAGGCGGACTCACCCAGGCTGGTGTAGCAGGTGGAGACATTAAGCAAGACCCAGTAATGTAAATCATTACATTTTAGGGTGACGTGTCTTGGTTAAGGTTAGGGTAGTGTCCTGCAAATGTTGTGAGGGAAACACAACTGTTTGTGTGAGTGAGACAGAGAAAACCATTCAGAGAATGAATGTTTAGTCATGGTAGCGCCCAGTTATTGTGCTTGTCTCTGTGGAAAGAGAGAAACGAGAAAAACAAGACAAAAGGAGATGAGTTAAATGCAGAGGGGCATGAACGAGTATATTTTGAGCACTGTGATCCTCCATCAAACCAGTCACATGACTTCTGTCTGTCAAAGGGCCTTTCTCACGCTGCTGGAGCTTCAGAAGCACAGTGCGGATGTAATAGAGTGAATAAATGAATGTGTTCGGTTTGACAGCTGAATATGGACACATTTAAAATAAAGCATGCTCTTCCAGAGGGAGAAGTGTCCAGATAACACCCGAAACAGCCAGACATTTTCTTATACTGTGAGCCATCCAGCGTCTCATTTGTGGCCTTCTATCATAAGAATATTGATTATGTTTAAATGATGTAACATCAAATGATTTTTCACATCCCATCTCTGAGCTTTTGACTGATATGTTAGTAACTGCGGAACGACTGATAGGACAGTGACGCTTTTTGGCAGATATTCAGCCCTGATTTTGACTTTTACACAATCTATGTTCACATTATCTTAGCTTATCTCATCATTTATCTCCACTTCCTCTGGTTTTGCTTATTCTTGTCTTATCATCACAGTCGACATTGGTCACTGGAGACATGAGAAGCACTTTTTGGATGCCAGCAGTGTATATCGGAGATGATTATGTAGTGCGTGCTCTACGTGCTCATGAAATATATATATAATCACAGCAAGGTTATGTCACACCTGACATGTAACTCATACAATCTAATACTTTAAATGCAGGTTAAAATATCAGCACCAGCATTGGATTTCTTGACTTTTTGGCATGTGCCTTTGAATGAAGGTGTGGCACCTGCTTCACATGTAGCCAAAAGGTTGCTGAGAGGCTCTGGGAATGTTTTATTGTAATATAATTAGAAAGACTTCACTCAAAGTTCGTTAGTCTTAACATCTGTTTTAAATGAAACTCTGTTTTTGAAAGTATTATAGTCTGACCTTCAGTATCATCTCAGTGTATACAATCTCTCTCCAAGCAGCAGATTCCACTGTTATTTTATTTCCTACTGCTACTACATATATAAGTTTGTCACATATAATACATATACTTTTATCAAGTACATACAGAAAGTTGTACACACAAAATGCCTTACGAGTAACATTTCAGTCATACAAACAAATGAAACATGTATTAATTAAACAAATATCTTTGGGTTTCTGTTGCATTTAAGTCAGTAATATGATTTCTCTGGTAGCCTGATATTATAAATGAAATGGGGACACTACGAGCACTATTCCAAGGATTTTCTTTTAGAAGGAGGTCAGAAAGAAGTTTCTCTGAGCGGCCACACCTGAAACAGTCCAAATGACACTCAGGCGCACCTAGGCGTTTCCCAAAAGCTGCTCACATGAAAGGTCCCTACAACGAAGGGCTAAATATGTGTCAGACAGGAATGAGAGACATTTTCATGGTGACTGCACCGGCAGATGTTTCAGTTCAATCACCAAGGCTTTGGTTCTATCTGGTGGCACAAAGCAGCATTGCATTTGTCTCGAGCGTTGGAGAGCAAATCTCAGATCTTAGGTATTTGGTCCTGACCACACCCTTCATTACAGTCTTTTTTGCTTCTTTGCAGCAAAATGAGTACAGACGGAAAAAAGGAACCCCCTCCCTACATCATCCCAGGTAAGCCCAAAAGTCACACACACGCTCAGTCGATATTCACCATCATCATCATCGTTGTCTCCTCACCTGCTTGATTCTTTCCCTTTTCCTCTTCATATGGTCCAGTAGAACGTCAAGGTGATGGCGTGAGAGTTTACCACCCCCACACTCCTTTCACCCCACCCACCACACAGGCACAGCAGTCGTCTGCCTCTGTCTCGCCAGGTATTCTTCTCACACCTGATGTTTCACTTTTTAAGATTTAAGGTAAACATATTGTTGTTAATTTTTTGTGTGTTTCCTGTCCTCTCTGACACCTTCAGTGTACACCAGTGGAGGGGGAGGCGTGGGTCCGGGTTTGGACTCTGGAGAAGGCAGAAAAAAGTTTGTAAGCTACGACATGGGACTCGGGTCTGAACCCGGCATGACGACCTGCGCTTCCTGCCAGCAGCAGGTTATGACTAATGTCACCTACAAGGCGGGGACGTATGCCTGGCTCATGTGTTTACTCTTCATTTGCTGTGGGTGAGTGGTTTTTAATCAGTTATCTTCTTTTTAAACTGACATGATCCCAGGGCCCCAAGCCCTTCAAACACAGATCTTCTTCATTCACCTCTGTTACTTGATTTTTATCAATTTTATCTTTTTTAAATACACAGCATACAGCAGACTACACATGCAGATCATCCAGTTGAGTGCCAAATACAAAGAAACACCCTTATTAGTACTTATAAGGCCCAGTACTGGACTTAAAATGTCCAAAATCCCATACTGATAGTGTACACTAATAACAGTGTACACTAACTCAGTTGGTTTTGGGGGTTTTGAGGGATGGTTAACCTGCACCCAGAGCTCCCCAAGTGTGCAGCATTACATGGTCTATGTTGTTGAGATAAAATTTATTTGTGTTACATACAGTGTATGTAGTTACTGTGCTTGGCTACTTACAGTAAGAGTAAAGGATGAAGAGGAAACTAAAGAGGGCAGCAGATTGGTCTATTGCATACATTTCTTTTCATGTCTGTATATGAATGTAAAACTGTAATAATGGATGATACGCAGTGCAGCTAAATATATTCAGTGTATTGATAAATGTACAGCAATGTCTTTTATAATAATAATTCTTGGCTACATCAACACTTTAATTTAAATCTGTGTGAAAATTATGATGAACCTTTGGAAAAAAGAATGGCTGTCTCAGTGAATTCGGATCGAGTATTGTTCAGAAAAAAACCCAAGAGCTATATCTATATTTATAGCTCATCTACAGGTCTCATTTAGCATGTTTCATGTTAAAGTTCATGACAGCATAATTTGAAAAAGACTGAAAGACTGAGATTTTACCCATGTTTTATTCCCATGAAGAACTTTTAGCAGTTTTTCAGTTAAATGAAATCAATTTTTTAATGCCTTTTTAAAAATCAAATATAAGACTGGTGTATGATCTCATCTGGTTTATGATAGCACGACACTAACCTTCTGTGTGCGCGTGTGTGTGTGTGTTGCAGGTTAGTCCTGTGCTGCTGCCTGATTCCGTTCTTCATGAAAAGATTCAAGGATGCTTACCACACCTGCCCACGCTGCAACAGAGTGCTGCACGTTGAGAAGAGGAAATGCTGTAAATGATGATCACCAGGGCTGATATGGCCCCGTAGAAATAAGATCCTTTTACCTGTTACCTTTGTCTGTGTCTTATGTTCACCCGGTAAAAAAATGGCATTTTCTCAAACTGACAGAGAAAGGTGACAGGTGAAATGCAGCTTGTTTCTATGGATGACAAAGCCAACTATGAATGACTTCTATCAGATTATTAGGAAACAGACTGGGAGTGACTGTGTTGTCTGAGTTTCTGTTTTGCTTTTTGTTGTTGTTTGTTTGTTTGTTTTTTGGCCTTGGCAAGTCACAGCACACCCCATGCACTTTGAAACTATTATCATTATACTCAGAAAATATTGGATGCACAATGTTAAAATGAAGGTTTGTACATAGAATTTATTGCATGTTTTATGCATAACGGGATTGCACAATTTCTGAATAAATCACAGCGGCAATAAATTACACATTGAACAATAGAAGCGTGCAGACATAAATATATTTGCTCTTCTCCAGTTTCATGAGTCATTGCTCAGTAAACTGATAGCATACTGGATTCAAAATGAAACCCAAAGTGGCTAATTAATGTCATATTTGCATATATGTCACCCAGGCAAGGCAATTTTTGGATGATTTACAAAAACAAGCTTACATACTGCACAGTGGCCCGCTGTAAATATAGTTAAGCCTTTTGTTTAGACTATTTGAATGTATTCATTCATTATATTGCAAACTACAATGCAAATGTAACCCCCCACCCCTGGATGATGAGCATGCTCGGACATCTATTATTTACTACTATTAGATATATGATAACATTATTTCTCTAATAAAAACAGACTTTACAGATGTTACAGAACTCTGCTGTGTTTGTTTTTCTTCTCTCTAGAAAGGTCACGTCTACATTGGTGGGGCACTCAAAAACAGTAATGCATTTACATATTACCCATCTTGAACATAATGCAGTATGTTACTCCCCAGAGAAAGTAACTTGTTACTCTGCATATTTCATTACTTTTACATTACCCTGTAACACGCCCTGAAGTGCACTGTCACACAGTTACCAGTTACATAAACCCTTTCCTAATTAGGACAATCTTTTCTTTTTAGTGTTGACACAGAGCAGCTGAAAACCAGACCAACGACACTTCAAAGCAATCGCCACAGCGATTCTACTGTATAAACATGTGCAGACAGAAATGGCTTTGTTACCTGTTGAAAACCAGGCTCTGGTTGCTGAACTGTAGACACCAAGAAGTTACAGATAAAGTAAAGAAATTGACTGTTTTGAAAGTATGTTTATGGCTGCGTTATTTTACCTATTCTGTGTTTTACATTATGATCAATCTGGTCCTTTTCAGCCTCTTAAAATATCTATGATGTCATATTTCTTGCCATGTCTCCTGCCCTCTTGGTCAGATCTCTCTTAAAAAGGACAGTTTTAATGACACTTTTTACCTGGATCAATAAAGGATGTATAAAAGTCAAAAACTGATTTCAGCTTCAGCCTTGTGATGGAAATCTCCTTTCTGGCTCAAAAATGACTTGATATAACTCATGAGAGATATGCATGAGATATATTTGACAAATTAGGGGGCCAACAGCTCATTTATTCATAAATATGAAAGCCCATGTGTCCTCAAACAACTGAACACCGCTACATTTTCCTCCCCACATGACCCCAAAAATCAGTAAATTGCAGCACAAACACACAGGAAGAAAAAAAAACAACTTTGATGGGTTTTTTCTTTCTATCCACCCAGTGTGTGGATAACTGAAGGACCTTTGTGACGCAAGTAACAACAAAATTGTAACTATAATGCGATTACTGAATTTAGCATGAGAACATGTTGCTCATCAACTAGTTGAGATGTGTAAAGTTATCAAGGTTTTTTTCAGAAAAAAAATACTTATTAAAGAGAGAGGTTGGGATTACAATGGGATATAACACCAGAATAGTTGATAAATGGACCTTATTTCATGTTATTTCATTAACTGCTAATGTTATTAGCCAGCATTGCTACTTAGCAAATGCTAACACACCAGGAAAAAACAAAGTGAGCATGTTCATTTTAGCATTTAGCTTAAATCACCATTGTTGAATATCACCACTTCACCAAGTTCTTTTGATTCCTCAGAGGCATCCGATGGAAGACAAACACTGCTCAGTAGGCCATTTCACATTTTATTCTCTCACACAATACTTCTAGAAGGGAGATGCGCTCAGCATGACACGTTGCCACGGATCTCAAAATGGTGATCAGACACAAACAGTTTTGTTACCGGCTATCTCATTCTAGTCTAAACAACAGCATTTCAGTTACTTTCCAGCCAGAGCTGGTTCCCCGTTATCTGCAATTCTGCAGGCAAATGTGGAGGAGAGTTCACAGCACTGTATTCTAATGCCTTTATTATTTCAGGGCCGTGTCCACTTAATACTACACTATATGATTATATGACATTTTGATTAATATAAAATTAATATAAAGTACAGCATTAAAACATTTCAGGTAACTTAATCCTAACACCATATTTAAGTAGCGTGGTTAAATGTGGGGTAAACAGTATTTTGTGTCTGATGTGTGATCCTAATGCTGACAGACTTTCAGCGTGTCTAGTCCTTCCTAACTCTTTTCCTAAATGAATACAAAGGGAAGCTAATGAAGCTCAAGTTGAATCTTATGGGATAATGTTCTCACTCTCTTGTAGGAGGAGATCATGAATATTTATAAAAAAATTTTAATCTAATTCAGCACTTACAACTCTCAGCATATTTTTGTGGAGGTTTTTAATTCAGTTAAAAGAAATACCCTTGTATGTCCAATGCAAGTCACAGTAAATCAAAATAGAACATAATACAATCATTAAAATAATGTAGACTGTCTTTTTTTACTTTGAACTAGAGGTTAAAATACTTTACCACAGGTGTTGGTTAATTGCCATCCAGGCCTTGTATTTAATCCTGACTGATTGTGTATCTGTAAAAAGTTGATGGAGACTTGGAGTGAACACGTGTTGGTCTATTTTTGCTGAAAAATTCTGCCCATTTATTTTTCTCCTTGAACTGAGATAAGTTCATGCATGGGCAGTGCACCGCTCTGTCTGTTGATATAAGTCTGTGTACCTCACCCAGCAGTTTCTTCCTTTGTTTCTTATCTATATGGCAATTATCATTTGAATAAGATGATATAGATTTAATTACACTTTGGATCTCTGTGTCTGGATAATTAATCCAGATATGGTGATTGATATATAACGTCCTGTTTTCTTAATTCATACATGAGAATATCTGCTTGTAATAAATAGAAATGATAGTATCCTATTAAAAACATTTATTTGTGTAATTACAAGGCTGGTCCAAAATCAGAATGCCAGCACCACCCCTGGTCACATGGCAGATAGTTCTTTTTGGTGACAGACCTTTTTTTCCATTCTTAGATGACGATGTTACATCCAACCCTTTGCTACAACCACTTGAAAGGAAAGAGCAGAACAGAAAAAAAGGAAGTGAGTCCTACAAGGCTGGGTGGACTAACTAACACTAAAACTACAGCTTCATCCAAATAAATGATAAATAAATAACCAAAACATCAAATCTCCTTCATCATGGATCAGACTCACTCACACCAGTATGAACCTCTCTTCTTCTCAGCTTCTGTCCCCACACACCTAACTTCCTTTCAAAATTCCTCCACCAATCACAAGGCAGAGAACCGAACGCTACGAGGTGCTGCTCTGTACATGGATAAGTGTATTGTTTTCCCATTACTATCTACACTGTCTTTGTTTGCCATATCTGTGCATCCTTCAAGTTTCCAAAAGCAGCTGTTAGATCAGCTTAGTACACTTTAAGTCCTTATCTCCTGCACTGGTGGTTCCCAAATTGCAGGTGGTAGCCCTCTGGTGGACTATATGGGAACTGCACCTTGTCATTGATTAAAAAGAAAGAAGGAACAAAGCCATGAGGTTTAAAATGTTATTTAGATGTTATTCTTCATTTTGTGACCTGTTTTTGATCCTGAACTTATCTTATTTCTCATCTTAGGCTGGAAAAAATTAAAATGGAGCAGTGGTTGTGACATGCAAGTGATTCAAATTCAAATACAAGGACTAGATGTTACAATCCCTGATAATGTATCACTTAAAAAAAAAAAAGCGATGCATTATCGCTTTTTTTTTTAAGCGATGCATGCAAGTGACATGCAAAAAGTAAAGCTGTTACTGGAGAATCATCCTCAAGTGTGTGAATGTGTGTGCGAATGGGTGGATGACTGAATGTGTAAAGCGCTTTGGGGTCCTTAGGTACTTAGGGACTAAGTAAAGCGCTATACAAAATACAGGCCATTTACCATTTACCATTTTCAACAAGCAAAGCATCAGTGGATCAAAAAGAAAACAAACAGAAGCAAATCCTTCATCCTTATCTGCTGCGATGATCACTGGTGTGGTTAAAGGTATGCCACATAACAGCCACACAAGTAGGATGTTTTTTGTTTGTTTTTTTATTTAAAAGCTCAGATACAAATTTTTTATGTCATGATTTAGATCTTTTCTGTTAATTCAGTAGTCAAAACATAATCCCAAAAAAGTTGATTCTGTTCATCTGGACGTAGCGTTTTCAGTGGGAGAAACGTTTCGTCACTCATCCAAGTGACTTCTTCAGTCTCAGCTGACTGCAGGTTTCCCCAACCTTATAAACAGCAGATTTGCATAATGACTGAAACCAGCCCACTGGAGAACAATGGGCTGTGAGGACAGTTCCTTGATCATTACAATGCCACTGATCACAAGACCACTGATCAATGGCCATGAGTACCATTCACAGAGAGTTGGGGAATGGCTGCAATCACAGCATTGTAAGATGGTGAAAGATGTACGCTTAGGCCCCCTCCTCGATTCAGAGATGGTCTTTCCCTTTTCACGTAAATGGCCTCCTTGACTCCCCGCTCAAATCAGCATTCCTCCCTGTCCAGGATGTGTACGTCCTCTACTGATTGAGTTCATTTTTCATAAAACGCCACGTCCAGATGAACAGAATCAACTTTTTGGGATTTACTTACCTGGATGATTGAGCATGCATCAAGACGACATCAATTTATGTTTCACTTCTCTGGATATAGTAGATTAATACGTTTACTAAATCTAAAGTTTAATTCTTTGGTGCATAAGGCAGTTTTACTTTCTGTTCTGTGCCTCCCTCGTTCACTCTTCTTACCGTGCATCTTGTTACTCTCCACAAACTCTTCATCTTGTGTGAAATTTTCAGGGTTGAGGCCGAGGTACGTTCTGATGTTGTCTCCCAAATACCAGGACTTGTTTTCATCATGCACCATAAAGAGCAGTGCAAACTCCCTCTCCACGTCACTCCTCTCCCTGTCGGGACCCTCCCGACGCTTCAGAGTCCCAGGCCTGCATATCACCAGAGGCCCCAGCAGGCCGCTGTACAGATCCTGAACATAAACAAACACCTTGTCAGAATAAAATCTAATACTTCAACTCCTGCTTATATATTCAAGTTGCCCTGTAAATGACGTGCTTCTATTTTTACCTTAACAAAGTCAACAGTGGAGTAGTAGATATAAGAGATACAGTTAGGATCCGTGATCCCTGGACCAGAGCTTTCAGGAACATCCCAAGTTACCTCGATAAAGTTGCCTGAAGGTCCAGAGATCATAAAAAGTATGAATCCAACTGCTTCTTAAAAAGGCCAGCGTTTTGTGTCCCCTTTATACACCCTTTAAAAAATTCACGTCTCACCAGGTTTGACAGGAATGTGTCCACCACTGGCCCTAACGCCATGCGTGCTTATCGAGTATGGCTTGGTGGCGTTGTTCTTGAATATAATAACAATCTGCTCTCCTACTTCTGCTTTGATTATTGGCCCTACAGGAAAAAAGAAAACTCATGTCATCTTCATTCTTCTCTTAGTAAAAACGACATAAAGAACAGTTAAGCTTACCCAGAATTTCCAAATGCTGCTGGCTGGGCTGCCTTTTCTTCTGAACACTGAAGGTGTCATCAGTATATTCTCTATACACTGCCTTCTTATAGCGTGAGCCAATTCTGTCCTTTCCTTTTCCCACAAATATGTTGCCTGGACTGGGAGACAAGTAGCAATTTGCTTCTATTAACAAACAGTAATAAGTTATGGCATGAATTACAGGTTGTGGCTTCAACAATGAAATGTATCATCCTGTAATTATCTCAATCACACACCTGTCCTTTGGTGTGCCATGGTGTTTCTCCAGCTCCCAGTCTCTCTTAGGTGAATAGTCCCACTCTATTTCCTCAGCACTGATGAAATATCGCACAGTCTTGTTTAGCTTTGTGTCTTTGTGATTTACTTTTTTTCCTGGGCACTGATTAACTTTATACTGCTGCCTCATGCCAGCGGAGTAGTGGTCTATTACTGTGCAGCTCACCTCATACACACCTGTTTGGAGAAACAACAAACAACAAAAGGTTAAGGATTTGGACACATTCATGGATATACAACGCTATAAAAAGGGCCCTGTGCGAAAAAAGCAAACTTAATAACTGATTGTGTCACTCTTCGCAGAATGAGCTGCAATCTAATGTTTGCAATAACTGACAATAAGTCTTTCACATTACTGTGGAGGAATTTGAGCCCACTCTTCTTTGCAGATTTTTAAAAATTCAGCCACATCAAATGGTTTTCAAGAATGAACAGTGTGTTTTAGGTCAAGTCAAAGCATCTCAACCTGATTTCTGTCACTGACTTGACCACTCCAAAACATTCATTTTATTTTGAACTTGCTGGTGTGTTTTGGATTGCTGCATACGTCGAGTGAGCTTCAGTTTAGGGGAATGGACTGATGGTGGGGCAATCCCCTTGTGGATTTTCTGGTAGAGAGCAGAATTCATGGTTCAATTACAACAAGATGCCCAGATCCGGAAGCAGCAAAGCAGCCCCAGACACTACCAGCAGCATGTTTGACTGTTGGTGTGATGTTATTTTGTCTTGTTAGTCCACAGAATACATTCCCTATGGTTTTGGCTTTGTAACCCATTCCAGCCTGATAGACCTCAATTATTTTGTTTCTCAGCTTTTTTCTTTACATTGGGGCTTTATGTGTTACTTTTTGAGATCTTTTAGCCTACTTCACTTGTGCAGACAGGCTCTATTTAAGTGATTTCTTGATTCAACAGGTCTTACATTAATCAGGCCTGAGTGTGACTAGTGAAAATTAACTCAGCTTTAATTCAGGGCAATTACTTTTTCCACACAGGGCCAGATAGGTTTGGATAACTTTTCTCCATCAATTAATGAAATCATCATTGAAAAACTAAAATATTATATTTACTTGAGTTATTTTTGATCAATTATTAAAATATGTTTGATGATCTGAAGCATATAAGTGTGAGAAATATGCAAAAAAATTAAGAAACCTGGAAGGGGGAAAAGTACTTTTTCATGGCATGGTGGATACAGAGTACAAGAAATCTTTGATTTCATGTTTATTTCGAATGGCACCTAGCTTATATTTCTTCTCTGTTTGACTGCATTTATTTTAAGTCACACTGAAGAAAAGCATCTGGCAAAACAATGCAATAATAAACTGTCAGTGATTACCACTGCAGAAAAAAAAGATGTTGTTTGCACCTTTTCTTTTTTGCAAAGCTAAGCTTCCTTGGGGTTTTCATTGTTTTGCAAATGTCTGTACAGTATTATCATACTGTTGCTGTATATTTTGTGAATCTAGAGTTTGCTTTGTTCCACCATAGCCTACATATTATTAACTGTGCAGAATTATATGTTACATATGTAAAGATCCACTTTCATACATTCAGGAGCTTTCACCGAGCAAAAAAAGTAGATTTATTTCAAACAATGCAACTTAATAAACAACTTAATAGAATAGTTTGAGGAAACACTTATCATATTTGAAATTTGTATTCAACTCAGAACATTTGTTGTAAAAACACAGCTCCTTATAGCAGAAAAGTTTAATATCTATAGTTAATTTTCCCATTCACAACAACTATACAAAGTTTTTTTTAAATTTATTTTATAACTCAGCTATTTAAATTGTATTAGGGTCTAAAGGTATATATATGTTAACAGTGTAGCAGCTTTGAGTGGCAGGTGGGTGCTGATGCTAATAGCTGTCTGCAATGCATCACCTGAATCGGACCTGTCTTTGTCCTGTTGGTGCTTTATGGATCATGTCACTGCAATTGTCTAATAAATAATATACAATTATTTATATTCAAAGCCTTTCCAAGAAGTCAAAGTCCAGTTTGGATTTTTTTTTTTGATAAGTGAAATTCTAATATTTTATTTGTATGCTACATATAACTATTTAGATATATAGTCTCTGTATATGCAAATGGATGTTGCTAACTTAGCTACCTGGCATTAATTCATAGATTTTATTTTTTATATATAAACTTGGAAAAATCCATACTCCACTTTTTCACTGCAGGAACGACCATACAGCATTTTTATGGAATGCGCAATTTCCATTTGTATTTAAAGATATAATTTCCAAACTGGGATAAAAATATATATTTATATTTACGTGAATGAGCATTTACCTTTAAGGTTATGATGATCATTTAAATTGAAAAGAGCTGAGTAACACATTTCCTAAAGGTAATGGGATGTCTAGTATAGAAGAAAGTAAATGGCATACCTAAATCCATACAATTAAAAAAAACAGGAGGACGAGCTGTTAAAGAAATCTGGATATACTCCAGCATCATTCATTGTGGTATTTTCCTTTAGCGGAACTCAGATAAGAGCCTCAAACATACATGAGGACAATGTGACCCAGGTTCTCTGGATAATTTCTTGTTTGTACTGTATAAGCATTAGTGTATACATCACAGGAGGCATTCACACAAACTGATGTAAACATGTTTATGGAGGATAAATCTAACTGCCAAACAAAATCTGAACAACAGATTATGTGTGTGGGAAAAGATGAAGTGCAATGTTTTTGTCAGTGTGTGTGTGAGACTAACCGGGAGTGTCTGGCTTCATGTCGACAGCGACAGTGGTGTGAGGGAAAATGTTGAGAGTGTCCCGGGTTGTGCTTTGTTTATTGAAAGTGTTTCCCTCGAAATACACACCATGGATGTCCACTTCTGTACCTAACCCAAAGGTGTACCAACTGACTTTGTCCCCCAAACACATCTCCAGTCCAAGAAGGTTCCCATACATACGCCCATTTACAGCTAAAATGAAAAGGAAGATATAAAAATATGAAAAAAAAATACAAAGACACACCTGAACTGGGTCTCAAATATAACCAAATCTGAGTTACAATCAACACTGATTCAATAGCTTTTCAGATAAATAGGTAAGGTAATATTTATTCAGCTGCTTTCACCAAACAGACAGATTACCATGCATCATGTTGCTCTCCTTAAAGTCCTCGTCTTCTTGATCTGTCTCGCTGCTGCCAAACCTCTCAATGTTCTCATCCAAATACCAGCTCATGTTTTCATCCATGACAGAAAAAAGAAGGAAGAACTCCTTATCTACATCCTTCTGTTAGACAATAGAAGCACAATAACAGAATCAGTAAGGCTCTTAAAGTGCTGCTGATTCGATTTTGAGGTAACATCACACAGAGTTTAAAAAGCACTTTAAAATTACACTTAAAATTCTCATCATAAAGGATTTTGTCCTCATCTTAGCCATCTTGTATCATTAAAGTTCTAATAAATTTGATAATCCCCAACAGTTTGTGAAACAAAAGGCAAGTGCTATTTTGATTTTAGCTATTTAAAAATGGAATAAGTATACACTCAGAGTGTCACGGTCCTGGGTTGGTGACCCAGTGTTTTGTGTTGTGAGTTATTTATAGTTTTTTGCTTTCATTATTATTTTAGTACCTCTTGTCTCTTGATTGTTCTGTCTGTGCTCCATGTTCTCTTGTTCTCCCCTGTCAGTCATGTCTCCTTGTAATTCCTATGTCCACGCTGTCCACGTTTCATGTTTCTATCTCTCAGTGGTTAAGTCTGCGTCGTTGCATATGTCTCTTGTGTTTCCTGTTTTACTTTGATAGTCCAGTTTCCTACGTCAATGTTTTCTGTTTTGCTTCCTCCCTGTCTTTCTGGTCTGATTAGTGTCAGCTGTGTCTCCCTCCTGTGTGCCATTTCCTCATTTCCCTGTGTGTTAATATAAGCTGTGTCCCAAAACACAGGCAGCATCCTTCGGAGGACGCATTTGAAGGCCGACGATGATGTCCAATGTTGTCATTATTGTGTTTAAAACTGTGGGTCTTGTATTCAGCTGTATGTTTAGAGGAATTCTTTTGTGTGGATCCTTCTCCCCTGCATGTAGGATGTTGGGGGGAGGCTATAGTGTTTTATTGCAGGTGCTTTTCATGGGAAGGTTCTGTTTTCCTGTTTATGTAGAGATGTATACTTTTATCTTTATGGGTCCACCTGTGTTTATGTATGGTGGACTGTTAAAAGGGGTTAAGCCATATATGTAGGTTAAAGGTCTGATGACCCCTTTGTGGTGGGGGATGCTGTTAGATGCTTAGCCAGGAAGTCACGTATACAAAGACACACACACACACACACACACACACACACTCACATGCTCGCACGTGCACATACATACACAGTGCCTTAGCTTTTACGACGCACCATATGGGGTTTACAATGGGGCTGTGTAACTGTATGCATTCAATAAAAAGGCTGC